>JAODAL010052906.1:0-25658 GCA_025379985.1 Phyllomedusa bahiana
AATTAACTTTGGGTCTAGTCTTTTCATCGGCACAGAGCCCACATCGGGTTTTGATCTAACCTATTTTGTGAGAGGGGACAGTGGGTTTTTGACTTGGAATTGTTACCTTTTTAAATTGATCCAAATTTTTTTCAATACCTCTGAGGGAAAAAAAAAAAAAAAATGTTTTACCCATCCAAAACTTTGGGGAAACAGGAAAAAAAAACATATGTTCCCCCGGATAAAATAGCTAAAACCAAATAAGGGAAATGCGGGCCCAACTGTGTGGCTGGAAACAAATAAACCCAATTATCTACAAAACAGAACAAATTTTATCTTTTTTCCTTGAAACAAAAGAAGAAAAAAAAAAATTAAAAATTTAAAATCCGTTTAAAAAAACAAAATGGAACAGTTTGGGAAATTAAAGCCTTGGGGAGAAACGCACCCAAAACAAAACAGACTTGGGTTTGGGGTGATGTGGGGTATTTTTACCCCTTTTAAAACCCTTCCCTTTTTCTCAGTGACCTGGTTCAAATGCTAGCTCATCATTTTAAATCTTTTTCTAAAATTTAAACCACCCCTGGGAGTTGGGGCCGGGAAAAACTGGAAAAGGGGCAGGGAGGGGCTTTCCAACATTGTTTAATTTTGCTCTGTTTCGGGATCACTAGTGTTTGATTATGTGGGAAAAATTTACCTTTTTTAAATTTTGGATATATTACCCTTTAAGGCCCCAATTTTTTCTACCCTTTATCTAATGTTTTAGCTTTCCCCCCCAGGGCTTTCCCTTTTTGCTGGCAAACCCGCTGAAAAATTCTCATTGAGGGGGTGCCGTTGTTTTTCCGTGGACTAAAATATATAACATATAAATAAAAAATTATTTATAAATGCAAAAACAAACCTGAAAAATCACCCTGATTAAAAACTAAAACAGGAAATCAATTTAACATCCAAAAAATTTTTTTTTTTTCTTCCTTTCCTCCCCCAAACCCTGGGAACATCGACCCGGGTTCTTTCTATTTCCCACCCAAAAAATAAGTATGGAAATGGGGGTAAGAAATGGGATTAAAAAATAACTGGTCTCTTTTAGCACTTTTTTTTGGGAAAAAGAAAGGAAAAATAAATATCTTCTTTTTGTATCAAATTTTTTTTTTCAAGGGACAAAAGGTTCACAGCCACAAACCAAAACCCGGGAAAAAAAGGGGTTTCCCCGGGGGGGGCACCCCGGGCGGACAGCCCCTAGCTATGCACAGCATGTTTAATTTGCCTTCCTTTCTTAGTAATAAACTAATCCCAACTTTCATTTGGGAACCTTATTGTCATCTCAGGTACTGGAACCCTTTAGAATCCATCTCAGGCAGATAGGAATCATGAAGTCATCCATCTCGGGCAGTACGGAAATCTCCATCATCTGCTCGGGCTCGGCCCCCTCGGTTTTAACAGTTTGTGTGTGGGGGCACTGGGGGGGACGCCCCAAATCATGGATCAACGACCCTCCTCACATTTTTTTTTACGACCCCCAAATCCTGGCTCCAACTTTAGGGTACCACTACAATGAGTCAGGCTCTGGAAAAAGAAAAAAAAACTCGAAAACGATTTATTTGGGGCATTTTTTGTAGCTCTCAACAAAAATTTAGTCAACCTTAAAATGCTGCATTTGGGATTGTAGTGCAAAGACAATATAATCCTAACAAAGACTAAACCCAACTTTTGCCTCAATGCCTTTGGGCCTTTTTTCTTTTTTACTAACAGATATAATATTCTACCTCTCTACCTACAGCACTTTTGGGATGATAAAGGGGTATGAAAGGTTTTTTTTTGTTTTTTATCCTAACAAATCCATGGTTTTTTTCATGACTTCTCCAGGAAAGTTTAAATTTGGTGACTTAATGACTTTGCTTTCAGGAACCCATTTTTGGAACTATTCAACAGAGTTTCTTGGCTGTAGCTTGCTTGAGAATCAAAATACTCAGGCCTCCAGCGAAAAGATCAATGCAGATAGTGACATGGTCAAACTTCCCCTCTCTCTGGAAGTGTAGGTTTTTTTGGGGTTTCCCGTTTCTTCCCATGTTGTTTCTTGCGCATACAGACATCCTTTTGTGACTTGGTAAACAGTTGTAAATCCGGGACACAAAACCCAAAACCTTTTTAGCCAGTCATCAGACGTCTTTGACGGTTGCGACCCCATTGCTGCATGGCCCTAACAGATAAAGAGTCTTTAGAAGACCATCCTTTCCAACTGCCCAAAAAAAACTTTTATGTTAGTAAACCCCTTTTTTCCACACCAAATCTTCTTTTCCCCTTTCCTTTTTTTACTTTCAGGATATTAAAAGGGGTTTTTTTCTTGCACCATGTAAATGACAGCCAGGGTTCTTCATCCTGGTTCGGGTGCTGCTTTAGCGTTTGGTCACTGGGTGGTTTTTTTCCTTTCTTCATGGGTGCTGTTCTGGGGAGCCTTTTTTAAACCTTTAAAAATTCCCAAATTTTTTGGCAGTAGTAAGCTTTCATCAAAGCTCTACTTTTTTCCATTTTTAAAAAACTGTCCATTTTCTCTAAAAAACACTTCTTTCCATATGGGGCCACAGTCATGGGCGATCACAAAGACATAACCAAAAATTGTGTATAATTTATATAATTGGCATCGGTCTTCAGCCTGGGTTTTAGGGCCCCTTCCCAAAGCAACCTATTTGCTAATAATTTGGCATATATTTATAAATCACAGTTGAGTAGGGAAATTGGCCTTAGATGTAGTGGGCCCCTGGGCAGAGCAGGCCTATTTCCTCTGTTCCCCCTGGCTCTAACTAATTAGCGACCCAGTCCTGCTCAAGGCCACTTTTTCCCTTAATAAAACTTAGTAGAGCCTGAAGTTTCCACTATAAGATGAACACTCCCATGCCTAAGACTCATACAATAAGATTTTAAGCAAAAATATCTGTTATTGACTCTCTGTCACTGTCTCTCTATACAGCATAAAATGTATATACAACAAAGGCTCAAAATATAATTTTCAGCTCACCCACTCTGGTCTGAGACTGCTGCTTAGTTCATAATGTACGGAATCATCAGACGCTTTCAGCTGACGAAGACTTGTAATCCACATAGGCATGGTATCCAGCATCTATTTCAGGCACGCAAACCCCGTTATATGTAAAACATATAATTTATTTCATCGGTTTAAAAAACGTCAAGTAGGCATACAGAACTATCCATACAGAGGATGGCTTATGAAAATGTAAATACAAATTTTTACAAAACATTAATTACAAAAGAACTGCCATTACACAACACCACCCACAACCACACACACACACACACACACACACACACACACACACACACACACACACACATGTACATATGTGTATAAATGTATTTGCAGAACTTTATACACATTACTCAGATGCAAGAAACAGTAAGAAATCCTTTCCATTACCCCGGGAACCCCCCAGAATATAATGATGTCATCTGGTTGTTATCTAACTCCTAATTATAGACAAACACAATCTAACTAAAGTAATAACACAAAACAGTTTTACTGTTCATGTATTTTATTGAGCACATTGAGCAGGCATTTAAAGCGCAGGAGAAAAAAAGTAAGTGAACCACTGAATTTAATAGCCTATTGATCCCGTTTTAGCAGCAATCACCTGCACCAAGTGTTTTCTTTAGCTGCAAATAAAATTTGCAAAACCTTGCAGATTAATTTTGGATCATTCCTTTATGCAAATATGTTTTAGTTCATAAATATTTTTTCTTCATGTTATGCCACAGCAAGAGGCATAACTTAATGCTCCAGGGCCCCAATGTAAAACCTGTAGAAAGACTCCCACCTACTATGTACAATTTCTAAAACTGGTGTAATCCTATGTGCCAGAGGGGCTTAAGACCCCTTGTGGTCCAGGGTCTGATAGTGAATTTTACCTCTGCACCCCCTATAGCTACATTCCTGACCACAGCATCTTTACAGAGTTAAGGGCAGGACTCTAGTTTCTTTTTTAACCATTACAAAGTGATTTACTTGTGTGTTTTGGGTCATTGTTTTGTTGCTTAGACTGCTTCCCTTACATTTTCCTGTAAAATGTTTTGATACACTTTTGAATTAATTGTTCTCTTAGTGACAGTGTTAGTGTTTAGGCTTCAGAATAGCAAAGCAGCTTCAAAACATAATGCTACCTCCATTATGTCTTGTGACTTTGGATGTAGCAAAGCTTCCTTGGCAAAGATAACTTGGTTCAGTGAATTTTTCTATCTCAGGACACATCAACAACCATTGAAAGGATGGAAAGGTTGAGATAGTGTTCTATTTCACAAGTGTCATCATGTGTTAAATGTCAAGTTAAGCTTTACCATGTACTGTACGTAAAAACAGTACCACCTATAGAAAGATTAGGACAATAAAAACCAGATAGTGAAATGGAGCTAATATATAGCAAGACAACCACCTATAAAAAATAGCACAGATCCACTCTAAAATAGTAAAATTGTAACAGCAGGAGCAGTGGATTCTCTTGACCACCGCAAGCGGTTGTAAAGGCCACAGCAGGGAGCGGAATCTAAGTAGGTCCTGGTGCCGCAAGGCAGGATGGGCTTGCGACTGTGGGAGTCCTACCATTTTGCTACCCCTGACACAACTTGCTTGTGATGGCAGCCAAGGTGCAGCGAGGTACCAAATCGTGAAACAAACTCGTAGGCGGGGACAGGCAGGAAGGTCAGGGCAGGCGGCAAAGGTCCGTAGTCAGGAAACGTAGCAACGGGTTAGGAACACGGCAAGATAAGAATGCATTCATGAATGCTTTCTCTAAGGCACAAAGTGCAATAGATCTGGCAGAGAAGTATTTGGAGTGTCCCAGATATATAGGGTCAGCGCCTGGGAATTAACCAATTATAGTGCATGCTCGCTCTAGGGAGCGGGGACGCATGCACCGGCTGGCAGAGGAGCATGGGGAAGCCGGAGCGTGGCAGGATAAGTAGGGGGTTTGGAAAATTCCGCAGCCCCAATGCGGACCGCGGGGCCACTTCCCCCCCCGCCAATGGGGAAGAGGTACAATGTACCGTAGCTGACTTATGGCTGTGGGGGCTTTGACAGTACCCCCCCCCCCTCTTTTTTGCCCCCACCTTTTTTCGGGGCTTTGGGAAAGGGTTTTTACCAAAAGGGTTTTGGTCCCAAGGGTGGTTTCCTCCGGGGCCCCCTGACCCCTTTTTTCTGGCCCCAAACCCCCTTTTCTTTAAAGAAAAATGGGCCCTCCCTCTGAACATTCTTCAAAACCCGGGTCTTCCCCCCCCTTACTACAAAAAAGGTTGGGAATCCGCTTCCCGGAAAAAGGGGGAGGGACTTTCTGAGAAAAAGCGGTTTTAAACACTAGGGTTTCACGGGAGGGCATGGAAAGGGGTTGGAAAGGCATAAATAGGCTGAAACCGGGGGCTTAAGCCACTGCGTTTAAATGCTCCCCTAAACCCCAAAAGGCCCCAGGGAAACGGACCCAGTTTGTTTCTGGGGGGTTTGAGAAATGTATTTTTCCAAACCGCCCCCCCTTGGGGGCCAGGGGGCAGACATCAGGGGAAAGGTTTTCCTTTTTCTCGTCCCCTTGAGCCCTTTATGGAAATGCTGCTTGTTTCAAGACGGGGGTTTTTGATCCCCAAATGGGAAAGCATAAACCCCAGGGCCCGGAATCCATGCAAAAAACCCGGAAGATGGGGGACAGAGGGGGCAGTGGGGAGTGGGTTTCTTTCCAAGACAACTAGAAAGGGGAAACGCAAATTTAAAACTCCGAGCCAAGGGTTTGAAAAGAAAAAGCCCCCCATGGCAGCAAGCTGGAAAATTTTTTCTTGTCGAATAGAAAAAAAAATGGTACCCCAAAATTTCCCGCCCAGGGCCCGATTTTACTCTCTCCCACCCCTTTTTTTTTTTAAAAGTTTTTTTTTTTTTAGTGATAAAGGGGGGGAAAAGGCCCAGGAAAAAAACCAACTTCACCCCAAAGTCGGGAAACCAGAGTGGTTTCCCGAAGCCCCAGACAAATTGGGCCCCCTTGTTTTGAACAATTTTCCTGGGGGGGTCCAATTTTAATGGAAAGGGGTGCTCAAAAAAAAAGGGGGCGGGGGAACCCTAGTTTCAGAGGGTAAACCAGGGAAAGGAACAAAAGGGGCAAAAATTTTTAAAAATGATTGGGACCAAACCCCAAAATTTCGTATTGCCGGAGGAAAGAGGAGGTCGTTAAAATTCCATCACTATGTGAGACCACGGATATTGGGGAGCGGCAAATTTTTGCATCAAACCAGGGTTTGGGCTTTCATTGTCTGGCCCCGCGGGCACCACTCCCCCTGGGGCCTTTTTCCCTCCGCCGGCCGGGGCGCGGGCATTGCGGTCACCCCGGCCCACCCTCGTCCCCCACCGCCGGCTTCGCTTACCTGGCCCCGCTCTGGTGAAGGCCCCTGTCTGTCCCAGCCGTCGTGCGCATGCGCGCCCCCTAGCGCGGGCGCGACGGTGGGTTTTAAAATTTAAAGGGCCGTGTCCCGGGAATTGGCTTATTTTCCGGGGGTGGTCCCATTAATGTCCCCCCCCCGCACCTGTTGCCAGAAAGTTGGGTGCTTAGTGAAGTTTGGAGTGTCCCTTGTTCCCTATTGCTTATCCTTACCAGCCGTTCCCCACTTTTCCCCGACCTTGCCCGTTTGCCCCCGCCCCGACCGTCTGCCTTCCTGACCAAAAAACCTCTGCCGCCTCCCTGACCTTCTTTTCCCGTTCCCGCTAGCCCTTTGGATTTCGATTCTGTACCATGCTACCCCCGGGCCACCGCAAACAAGTCACGTCAGGGGGGGAATGACCTGGTACCTCACGCCGCAAAAAAAAAAAAAAAAAAAAAAAAAAAAAAAAAAAAAAGAATCCCGGGGTTTTCCAAAACTTTGGAATGAGATCCTTTCCGGGACCTTTTTTTACTTTGTGTTATTTTTCTATCTGGATGACATTCTATTTTTCTCCAACCTGGGGACCCCCCGTCACCACGTCCGCCGGTGTCAAAATCTCCGGAGTCACCAACTTTATGCCAAGCTGGAGAAGTGTCTGTTTGAACGCACCTCACTGCCCTTTTTTAGGGTACATCGTGTCCGATCAAGGGCTACGGATGGACCCCCCCAAAAGCTCTCAGCAGTCCTGCAATGGCCTCATCCAGGGGGCCTTCGGGCCATTCACGTTTTGTAGGCTTTGCCAACTATTATAGGCAATTTATTCCTCAGTTCTCATCTCTGGTGGCACCCTTGGTTGCCCTCACCAAGAAGGGTGCCACCCCAAATCCTGGCCTCCCGAGGCTCAAGAGGCGTTCAAACGTCTGAAAGCCGCATTCGCTTCCGCTCCTGTTCTCTCTCGTCCGGACCCTCAGCGCCCGTTTGTCTTGGAAGTCGACGCCTCCTCAGTTGGTGCCGGCGCCGTTCTTCTTCAGAAGACCTGCTCGGGAAAGTTGCGAACTTGTGGGTTTTTCTCCAAGCCCTTTCACCCCAGCTGAGCGCAACTACACCATTGGGGACCGGGAATCCTTGCTATAAAATTGGCCCTAGAAAAAATGAGTCACCTGCTGTAAGGGGCTCTCAAACCCCATCGAATATACACGGATCACAAAAACCCCTTTTCCTATCTGCAATCTCCCCAGCGCTTGGAATCCGCGACAAGCCAGGTGGTCGCTTTTTTCGCTCGTTTTAATTTTTTCCCTACACTTCCGACCGGCTGAAAAAAACGCCCAGGGCAGACACTCTCTCCAGATCCCTGATACGGTAGGCTTGGAGCCGCCTCTACAGCACATTTTTCCCCTCCGGAACGGCTTCTTGTGCTGCTCCTGTGAACCTTCACAGGTACCTCCGGGGGAAGACCTACGTCCGTCCTGCTTTGCGGCTCAGAATCCTTAAATGGGGACATTCGTCCCAAACTGCGGGCCATCCTAGGATTCACAAGTCCGTACAATTCATCTCCAGATACTACTGGTGGCCCACTCTCATGCAAGACGTTCGGGACTTTGTCTCTGCCTGTGCCTCTTGTGCTCGTAACAAGGTCCCTCGCCTCAGACCCGCGGGTCTACTTCTGCCTCTCCCTGTGCCTGAGAAGCCGTGGACCCATATTGCTATGGACTTGTCAACTGACCTCCCGGGCCTCATCCGGAAACACGGTCATTTGGGTGGGGGTGTTGACGGGTTTTTCCAAGATGGCTCATTTTGTGCCCTTGCCCGGGTTAACCCCTCGTCAACCCCAGCTAGCCCAGCTCTTTTTCCCCAATCTTTCGGTTACATGGGCTCCCCTCGCACATCACCTCTGATAGGGGAGTCCAGTTTGTGTCTAAGTTCTGGCGGGCTCTGTGTACTCAGTTACGGGTCCAGCTGGACTTTTCGTCTTCGTACCACCCTCAGACCAACGGGCAGGTGGAGAGGGTCAACCAAATTTTTAGGCGCTTATCTGCGACATTTTTGTCTGCCCGGCAAGATAATTGGTCTGACCTTCTCCCTGGGCGGAATTCCCCTTACAATTCCTAGACTCGGAGTCTGCTAAAGCCGCCCTTTTTTATTGTGTTTGGGTTACATCCCCGCCCACCTCTCCCCCTAGCCGTTTCGTGTCACGTTCCTGCCGTGGATGCCCAAGTACGAGACATCAAGTCACTCTGGCAGGTCACTCGTCCGGCCCTGCTTCAGGCTTCCTCTCGTACTAAGGTTCAGGCCAATAGGTACCGGAGACCTCCCCCTGTATTTAAGCCTGGTGATAGGGTTTGGCTACCTGCCAGGGCCGCGGCGCGGGCATTGCGGTCACCCGCGGCCACCCTCGTCCCCACGCCGGGTCGCTTACCTGGCCCCGCTTCCGGTGAACGGCGCTCCTGTCTGTCCCGGCCGTCGTGCCGCATGGCGCCCCCCTAGCGCGCGCGACGGCTGGTTTAAATTTAAAGGGCCAAATGTCCCCGGTAATTGGCTTATTGCCGGGCGCTGGTCCTATATAATGTATCCGCCCCCGGCACCTGTTGCCAGATTGTTGGTGTGCTTAGTGAGAGTTTGGAGTGTCCTTGTGTCCGTATTGCTTATCCGTGTACCAGTCCGTTCCGCTACGTTTCCTGACCTTGCCTGTTTGCCGCCTGCCCTGACCTTCTGCCTGTTCCTGACTACGCCTTTGGATTACGATTCTGTACCACGCAGTACCCCGGCCGCCACCGCAAGCAAGTCACGTCAGGGGTAACGACCTGGTAGCCTCACGCCGCAGCAAGTCCATCCCGCTTTGCGGCGGGCTCTGGTGAAAACCGGGGGCTACTTAGACTCCGTTCCCTGGCGTGGCTTAACTACCATCGCTTGCGGTGGTCCAGCGGATCCACCGAACCGTTACATTCATCTTGTCACAAGCACATGTGATACAGGATTCCACAAATTCTTTAGTATCTTTGGCAAGATCTGGCCACCAGTAGAAACAGGAGATAAGTTGATAAGATTTTCAAGCACCTGAGTGCAGGACGCATATACGTCTTACCTGGGGGAACGTGTTGGAGGTCAACAGTGGGTACGTGGACCAAACGATCATAGGACACAATGTGCTGAGGGACAACTTCCTCTTCATCACATCAGAAGCATGGGAGAGGGCATCGGCCTTGATGTTATTCTCATTGGGATGGAAATAAATCAGAAAGATGAACAGCTAGAAGAAAAGGGACCACCTGGTTTGGCGTGGATTGAGGCATTGAGTCGTTTGGTGGTACTGGAGATTTTTGTGATCCGTGTAAACATCGATTGGATGACAAGCTCCCTCCCGGAGGTGACGCCATTCTTCCAAGGCTAACTGGATGGCCAGTTATTCCCGATCTCCGATGGTGTAATTCTTTTCTGCAGACAAGAATGTTTTTGAAAGAAACTACACGTGAGGGTCTTGCCTTTGGGACCTTTTTGTGTGTGGAACGCCCCTGCCCCCACAGAAGAGGCATCGATCTCTAAAGAAAAAGACTTTTCGGTGTTTAGTCAAGACAGGATAGGTGCAGAGGAGAAAGCCAATTTTAACTCAGAGAAGGCTCTTTCGGCCGCCGGAGGCCATAGTTTCGGGTTGGCATTCTTCTTGGTGAGCACCACGATTGGTGCCACCAGCATAGAAAAATGGGGGATGAACTGCCGATAATAATTGTTGAACCCCAGAAAACGCTGTATGGCCAGAAGACCGACTGGCCATGGCCACTGCGAAATGGCAAACAACTTTGCCGGGTCCATCTGCAGACCCTTGACAGAAACAACATATCTGAGAAATGGCAGACTGGTTTGGTGGAACAGTAATTTTTCCAGCTTGGCGTACAAGTGATTACTGCAAAAACATCTCAGCACCTGGCGCATATGGATCCAATGGATCTGTGGGTCAGGTGAGAATATCAGGATGTCATCCAGGTAAACGATAACACGGGTGTACAGGAGGTCCCTGAAAATGCCATTGACGAACTCCTGGAAGACTGCTGGAGCATTACACAGACCAAAGAGCATAACCAGGTATTCAAAGTTCCTGTCTTAAATGTTGAAAGCCGCCTTCCATTCAACACCCTTGCGAATCCTGATGAGGTAATAGCCCCCCGCAAGTCCGGTTTGGAAAAAATCCATGGAGCCGGTCATAGAGTACTGAGATTAATGGTAAAGGATAACTGTTCTTGTTGAGGCTACGATAGTCTATACACGGACGTAGTTAACCATCCTTTTTCTTAACAAAGAAGAACCCGGCTCCAGCAGGAGATGAGGACTTGCGGATAAAGCTCTTTTGTAGGTTCTCTTGTATATAGGCCCACATGACCTGAGTCTCTGGTACGGGAAAAACCCTGCCCGGGGAGGGACTAGTACCAAGCTGCAGATCAATAGGACAGACGTAAGGCTGACAAGGGGGGAAGAGTGTCAGCCTGTTTTTCTGAGAACAGGTTAACAAAGTCCTGGTATTCAGCAGGCAGACCCATCAGAGGCTTGAGGGGAATCAGTGGAGAAGTGGGATGCACCAGGCGAGGTGCTACAAGAAAGCTAGACTGGCAGTCTTGACCCCAGAGTGTGACTTCGTCCATCTTCCAATTGAACATAGACGCATGGCACTCCACGGGAATACTAGGAGAATTGCCGAGGAAGAGCAGGGCAAGACAAAAAATGCAATCTTCTTCTTGTGTAAGGCTCTGTACTAAATTTAATAGAAATACTTAGTAATTCACTGCTGACAGAGAAGATTACCAGGGGTTTGTCCAGACGGACCAACGGGAGGCGATACTTGGTCACCAGGGAATTTCCCGGCTGAACCAATTCTGAGTCCAGAATTGGTCAAGACCCGTATTAGCAATCGTCGAGAGGGATGATTTGTAGCTAGCGACGCCTCTCCCATGTAACCTAGGATAGAGCATTTCCCGGACAGTGGGGATGTTGAGGACAGTCTCTTCGGTAGTGCTCAGGACTGGCACAGTAAAGGTACAAATTCTCCACACAACATCGGGAACATTCTTGCTCAGTCAGGTAGGCTCTATCCACCTGCATGGGCTCCTCAGCGAGGGCTGTGGGAGTGGCAGAGGAGGCCTCTGGAAAACCAAAGCAAGGCAGATGACTTGGCCGGATTGAGTCACGTTCTTGACGGAGTTCTTCCTGTCTCTCGGTGAAGCGCACATCAATGCGGGTGGCCAAGTAAAGAAGCTCACTCAAGGAAGACGGCCAGTGGTATCCTTTACCCTACTGGAGAGTTCCTTCTTGAATGTGGCGCATAGGGTAGCATCATTCAAGGATAGTTGCGAGGCAAAGGTACGAAACTGGACACCGTAGTCCCCACTGAGGAGTCGCCTTGGTGAAGGTTCAGGAGCGCTGTTTTGGTAGATGATGTACGTGCAGGTTCTTTAAAAATGCTGCAGAATTCCGTTAGGAAAACCTATAAGTAAGCTGTCAGTGGATCGCTCCTGTGCCAGAGGGGAGTGGCCCAACCAGGTTTTTCCCAGAGAGAAGGCTGACCATGAATGCCACCTTAAACCGTTTGGTTGGGAACTGGTTGACCATCAGTTCCACATGCATGGAGCACTGAGTTATGAACCCCTGCAGAGTTTTGGGTCCCTGTTGAACTTTGTTGGTAATGACAACCGGAGCTTAGGGCCGACAGGTGCCAGTGGGACAGCAGGCGTAGAAGAGACCACGGGAGGAGGCTGCAGCTGGATGGCGAGGAGCTGCCACATCATGTTGGTTTAACTGTTGCGCCTGTTGCGCAATTTGCTCTGACTGCTGGGCCACTATGGTCGTGAGATCCACAACACTTGGCAGAGGCACCTTGGCTGGCTCTAACTGTAATGGCTGGAGTAGTGGATCCATGTACCACCGCAACTGGTGGTTGAAGCCATGCCAGGGAGCGGAATCTACATAGGTCCTGGTGTTCACCAGAGCCCACCGCAAGATTGGGTTTGCTGCAGCGGGAGTCCTACCAGGTCGCTACCCCTGACGCGACTTGCCTGCGATGGCAGTTGAGGTGCAGCGAGGTACCAAATCGTGAAGCAAACTTGTAGTTGGAGACAGGCAGGAAGGTCAGGGCAGGTGGCAAGGGTTCATAGTCAGGAAACGTAGTAAAAAGTCAGAAACATGGCAAGATAAGAATGCACTCAGGAACGCTTTCTCTAAGGAACAAAGTGCATTAGATCTGGCAGAGAAGTAGTGGGAGTGTTCCAGATATATAGGGTCAGCGCCCGGCAATTAACCAATTACTGGGGTGCTGGCTCTTTAAACATCAGAGAGCCGGTGTGCGCTCGCCCTAGGGAACGGGAACACATGTACCAGCCGACAGAGCAGATGGGGGAAGCAGGAGCATGGCAGGGTAAGTAAGTGCTTATGTTACCAGTTTGTCCGCAGCCCGACATGTGGATCGTGACACCAATTGTCCCCACCGCCGAACAAGCAGAAGGACTACAAGTGCGAGTCAGATGAGACACAAATTTAGCTCTTTGGCATTAAATCAACTCACCATGTTTGGAGGAAGAGAAATGCTGCCTATGACCCAAATAACACTGTCAAGCATGGAGGTGGAAACACTATGTTTTGGGGGTGTTTCTCTGCTAAGGACATAGGACCACTTTGCCGCATCAATGGGAGAATGGATGGAGCCATGTACCATAAAATCCTGAGTGACAACCTCCTTCCTTCCGCCAGGACATTAAAAATGGGTTGCGGCTGAGTCTTCCAGCAAGACAATGACACAAAACATGCAGCCAAGGTAACAAAGGAGTGGCTCAAAAAGAAGCACATTAAGGTCATGGAGGGGCCTAGACAGTCTCCAGACCTTAATCCTATAGAAAACTTTGGAGGGAGGGAGTTGAAGCTCCGAATTGCCAAGCGACAGTCTCAAAATCTTAATGATTTAGAGATAATCTGTAAAGAGTATAGATGAGTGAGCAGTAAAAAGTTGTAGTTCGATTAGAACCTCAAACTTTAGTGTGTTCGGTTCAAGGTTCTATTAAAGTCAATGGGAGAAGATGCTCTGGTTAATTTTTATACATATACAGGTGGGGGGAAGATAAAATTACCATCCATAACAAACTGGATACGTGGAACAACTTAGTGAAGAGTGACAGAAAAAAACTGAGAGGCCAAAATTCTTAGGGCCACATGTATGAATCCCGCCGGGTCGGGGCGCACCTTTCCACCAGTTTTCCGGCGGAATCTGCGCCTGATTTATGTCGGGGCCGGGGCACGCTCATACATAGCATGTAAAGTCCGCCGCGCCTCGCCAGTGTTTTAGGCGCAGTGCGGGTCCGAGGCGCAGTGCGGGGCTGCGCCTATGATTCGGCGCCAGAGGTAGTGCGGTCATACATGCGGGCAAAAGTCCGCCGAGACCTGGCCAGTGTTTTAGGTGCAGTGCGGGGACTGAGGCGCAGAGCAGGGCTGCGCCTATGATTCGCCGCCGGAGGTAGCGCACTCATACATGTGGGGAAAAGTTCCCTGCGCCTCGCCAGTGTGTGTGGGACACAGTGCGGGGACTTAGGCACCGTGCGGGACTGCGCCGAAAAACAGTTCCGATGCGAGACAGGCTGGAACAGCGAGAAATCATTCCACATGTCGGTGCGGAGTATGAATCAAAAATCGCCTTTATAAAGGCGTTCAACATTCTCAGGAAAAGAGCTGAAACCTAAAAAATACATAAAACAAAATCAATTTCCAATATCCTAATTCAAGAATTAGGATATTGGAAATTTCCGGGAAATACAGTAATTCAAATTCTGAAAGCTATTCTGATTGGTCGGCATAAACCGGCCAATCAGAATAGGAGCGACAGTGAACCATTAAAACCTATGGGGAAGTTTAGACCAATCAGAATCCACGGCGGGATAGTTCAAAATACAGTAAAAATGCTGAAAAGAGCTGATTGGTTAAGCTACCGGGGACTTGGCTAGCTCAGCCAATCAGAATAGGAGCGACAGAGACCCATTCTAGCCTATGGAGAAGTTTAGACCAATCAGAATCCACGGCGGGACAGTTCAAAATACTGTAAAAATGCTGAAAAGAGGTGATTGGCTGAGCTAGCGGGGGCACGGCTAGCTCAGCCAATCAGACGAGGAGCGACAGACACCCCTCCACACCTATAGAGAATTATTGACCAATCAGAATAGGAGCGACAAAGACCCATTCTAGTCTATGGAGAAGTTTAGACCAATCAGAATCCACGGCGGGATAATTCAAAATACAGTAAAAAGATAGAAAAGAGCTGATTGGCTGAGCTAGCGGGGGCTTGGCTATCCCAGCCAATCAGAGCGCGAGCTACTTCTCCCATTATAGTCTATGGAGAGATGGGCGCAATGCAATCTCGGCTCTCAGCGCCGTGCGGCATGAAGTATTAATAAAAAAAATCATTTTTATTAAGTGTAAAACATTATCAGATAAAGAGCAGAACCCTTCTTTACAAATAAAGCAGTTAAAAACCCAAACAACGCGTTTGTCGCCGAGACCGGCGCTACATAGGGAATTGCAATAGAGAGAATTGCCGGGAAATACAGTAATTCAAATTGTTTAAGCTATTCTCATTGGTCGGCAGAAGCCAGCCAATCAGAATAGGAGCGACAAAGACCCATTATATCCTATAGAGAAGTTCGGACCAATCAAAATCAAAGGCGGGACAGTTCAAAATACAGTAAAAAGACAGAAAAGAGCTGATTGGCTGAGCTAGCGGTGGCTTGGATATCCCAGCCAATCAGAGCGCAAGCTACTTCTCCCATTATAGTCTATGGAGAGATGGGCGCTCTGAAATCTCGGCTCTCAGCGCCGTGCGGCATGAAGTATTAATAAAAAAATAATTTTTATTAAGTGTAAAACATTATCAGATAAAGAGCAGAACCCTTCTTTACAAATAAAGCAGTTAAAAACCCGAACAACGCGTTTGTCGCCGAGACCGGCGCTACATCGGGAATTGCAATAGAGAGAATTTGCCGGGAAATACAGTAATTCAAATTGTTTAAGCTATTCTCATTGGTCGGCATAGACCAGCCAATCAGAATAGGAGCGACAATGTCCCATTATATCCTATGGAGAAAAATTGACCAATCATATTCCACGGCGGGATAATTCAAAATACAGCAAAAATGCAGAAACGAGCTGATTGGTTGAAGCGGCGGGGCTCGTCCAGCTTAGCCAATCAGAGCGCGAGCTACTTTCTCATAGAGTTCTATGGGGAAAAGAAATTCTGAGCGCGCTCTGTGATTGGCTAAGTTAAAAGAGTGCGCCGTTATTTGGACCAATGGGAGAGCGAGCGACGCTCCTATGGTTTTATAATGCAATCTGAAATCAAACTGTACACGGCCGAAATCAAATTATAACACTATAGAAGTGGTCCTGATGTGTATATAAAATGAATAATAATATGGGGGTAACGAAAAAAAAATATTAAATCAATAAAATCATGTTTATTTCTTTATTTTCGTTAGCCAAGGATCAATTAGTAATGGGTGCAACGAAAATAAAGAAATAAACATGATTTTTATTGATTTAATTTTTTTTCTTCGTTACCCCCATATTATCATTCGTTTTATATACACATCGGTACAACTTCTGTAGTGTTATAATTTGATTTCGGCCATGTACATTTTTATTTCAGATTGCATTAGAAAACCCATAGGAGCGTCGCTCGCTCTCCCATTGGTCCAAATAACGGCGCCTCTTTTAACTTAGCCAATCACAGAGCGCGCTCAGAATTTCTTTTCCTCATAGAACTCTATGAGAAAGTAGCTCGCGCTCTGATTGGCTAAGCTGGACGAGCCCCCGCCGCTTCAACCAATCAGCTCGTTTCTGCATTTTTACTGTATTTTGAACTGTCCCGCCTTTGAATATGATTGGTCAATTTTTCTCCATAGGATATAATGGGACATTGTCGCTCCTATTCTGATTGGTCAATTCTCCTCCATAGGTTATAATGGGACATTGTCGCTCCTATTCTGATTGGCTGGTTTATCCCGACCGATGAGAATAGCTTAAACAATTTGAATTTCTGTATTTCCCGGCGATTCTCTCTATTGCAATTCCCTATGTAGCACCGGTCTCGGCGACAAACGCGTTGTTCGGGTTTTTAACTGCTTTATTTGTAAAGAAGGGTTCTGCTCTTTATCTGATAATGTTTTACACTTAATAAAAATGATTTTTTGATTAATACTTCATGCCGCACGGCGCTGAGCGCCGAGATTTCAGAGCGCCCATCTCCCATAGACTATAATGGAGAAAGTAGCTCGCGCTCTGATTGGCTGGGATATCCAAGCCCCCGCTAGCTCAGCCAATCAGCTCTTTTCTGTCTTTTTACTGTATTTTGAACTGTCCCGCCTTTGATTTTGATTGGTCCGAACTTCTCCATAGGATATAATGGGTCTTTGTCGCTCCTATTCTGATTGGCTGGCTTCTGCCGACCAATGGAATAGCTTAAACAATTTGAATTACTGTATTCCCGGCATTCTCTCTATTGCAATTCCCTATGTAGCGCCGGTCCTCGGCGACAAAACGGTTGTTTGGGTTTTTAACTGTTTTATTTGTAAAGAAGGGTTCGGCTCTTTATCTGATAATGTTTTACATTTAATAAAAATAATTTTTTGATTAATACTTTATGCCGCACGGCGCTGAGGCCGAGATTTCAGTGCGCCCATCTCTCCATAGACTATAATGGGAGAAGTAGCTCGCGCTCTGATTGGCTGGGATAGCCAAGCACCCGCTAGCTCAGCCAATTAGCTCTTTTCTGTCTTTTTACTGTATTTTGAATTATCCCGCCGTGGATTCTGATTGGTCAATCCTTCCCCATAGGTTTTAATGGTTCACTGTCACTCCTATTCTGATTGGCCGGTTTATGCCGACCAATGAGAAGGTTTCAGAATTTGAATTACTGTATTTCCCGGCACTTTACAATATCATAATTCTTGATATTGTGCCGTTCTAGCGTTTTGGAAAGTGTTTTTTTTTTTTTATTATGTTTATTTTTTACGTTCAGCTCTTTTCTGACACTGTTTTCCGCCTTTATAAAGGCGATTTTTTCGGAATCATACTCCTGCTGCACGGCGGAGTGCCGAGATTTCTGTCGCGATCTTCTATCGGCTTCCTCGCATGTTCCGATCCTGCGTCACGTCGCCTCTGCCGGAGGATTTAGACCAAAAAAAACCTGGTCTGCCTGTCGGAGCTGCCGAGCGCTGCACTGCGCCTCGCTTTGCCGACTCGCCATCGTACATGCCTCGGGGTTTTCGAGCGCGCCGCATCCCGCCCCGGAACGCCTACCCCGTGCCCACACCGCGCCCAATGTCCGCCCCTTCATGCGGGGTTCAGCTGAAAGTGGCAAACACTGCGCCTAACTCTGAATCCCCACAGCGGGATTCGGGCTGGGAAGCGCAGTATACGCCAAAAAACGGCCGAAAATCCCGATCATACATGTCGCCCTTAATTCCTTTCAATAGCTAACTGAAAAGATGAGGGTAGCTTGCAAGCTGGGGCGTGGCTATAGGAGGTGCAGTGGTAGCAGCTGCTATGGGGCCCTGCATCCTGAGGGGGACCAAAAGCCCCTTTGACACAAAGGAGATTTGGAGACGGTGTATCATACAATTACTGAATATGAATTAGCAAATCCAAGCACTCTGTATAATATATATCAATGTATATGAGAGTTAGGCATTATGTGAGCCTTCAAATATTGCTAAATAACAGCTTCTAGGTGTGGGAAAGATGGGCCAGCAATACCAAACTCCCTAACTATTGCTGTCTATGGAGAGGAAAATGCTATCTAACTAAGAGCAGTCTGTACAGTACAGAGAAAATGGCATTCACAAGGCAATACAGTGAAATATATATATAACATGGTCATGTGATTCTAGCAGCCAATGAGAGCCCTACACCTCAGCGATAAAATTTTTGACACTTCTCTGTGCTCTACACTGATTGGAATGGCACCAAAAGTGCAGAAAATTGATTGGATGGCCACCAGCAGTGCAGAAAGCCGCTGAAAAAAAAAATAACTGAAAATGGCGTGTTGAACTAGAACTAGAACTAGAACTTCACTCAAATGAACAGTAAAATGTTTGGTTCGGTTTGAGTGCTAAAAATTTGAGAAGTTCTACAAGAACTTAACTTTTCTGGAATGATTCGATCAACACTAGTAAAGAGAAGTGGACAAAAAGTCCTCCTGGCATGTGTGCAAACCTCATTATCAACTACAAAAAACGTCTGACTGCTGTGCTTGCAAACAAGTCTTGTTTGTAAGAGGGAACAAATACTTATTTCTCACTGAAAAATGCAAATAAAATTATATAATTTATACAAGGTGAATTTCTGGATTTAATTTTTGATATTCTATTTCTCAATGTTAAAATTAACCTACCCTTAAAATTATAGACTGTTCATGTCTTTGTCAGTGGGTAAACTCACAATGAGCAAGGGATCAAATAATTATTTCCTTCACTGTATAGGAGCAGATTGTAGTGCTGGTGTGCAGCATTCTTTTTTCTTCAAATGTAGTATTTTGCATTTGGGATAAAATGTTTCACTTTGTCTTATCTGTCTATATAACATTTTTCATTAGCATCGGGGAACATCCAGATTCTCTCTGACAAACTTGAGAAAATACATAAAAGTGGAACTTTTTAAATATTTAAGGATGGTTCCATACATGGCTTAATTTGTAAACCTGCAAATACAGTTTTTTGAGCCAAAGTCAAAAGTAAATCCTGCATAAAGTGAAGTTGAGTCCTATTTTTCATTCATTTTAAGTCCACTCCTAGTTTTAGCTCTGTATTTTTCTTATGTCCATTTTAGGTTTTGCTGTGCATGTGCAGTAAGAATTTGTTGCTTTGCAGTAGTGACATTTTTAAGACCTGCCCTGTGGTACTCCCATGTTCTCACTTCCTTCCATAACTGTGCATCAGTTAAGGATTTGTTGGACAATATCTTTGCAGATTGCTCTCAGTGACACTTCAGTGTACTTGGATGTCAGGCCTCTATAGCAAGGTGGCATTGAACACTGGCCATTGTCCTAAACGTGTTTGTGTGTTTCACATGGTGTGGGGTTATGCTGCTGTAGAGCTGTTTTACTTACCTTTGTGCATATAATAAAAGTTTGCTGTTTTAAGTCACGTGGACTTTGGGATTTTTGGACTGCTGTGTCCCGTGTGGAAGTCAAGCCCGGATATCCCTTCCAGTGCAAGTACATTTCTCTATACAGACACATCACTATCACAGTGAATGACAAAAAAGCATACAGAAAACATTCCAACTATAGGGATGTAGTTAGGTATCAATAAACCTTCAACAATACACAGAAAGTTCATGGATTTCAAACATTGTATTGCATAGTTTGTAAGATCAAAAAAAGACCGACAGCCTTTTGTGTTATGTTGTTGATCCAGAGGAAGGCAAAAAATCTCTGTGAGATAGAAACCAATTGTTCTCATTTTAGGGAAAAACATTCCTTCCCGACTCCAATCTGACAATCAGAATAAATCCCTCGATCAACGACCCTTCTCCAGATTCCTAGTCACTATAACTTGTTATATTTTTGCACTAGAAATACATCCAGACTAGAGATGGGTGAAACAATTCTAATGAATTGGAATTCGTTTAGAATTTCAGCAAGAAATCGATTCTGCACGAAGTTGAAGTTTATGGTGATACGCGGGAACAAATGGTCTTTTTTTCTAAAATGGCCGCGAGCACATGGCTTGACATGGGGCAGAGAACTATGGGAGGAAGAAACGCCCTCAATGACATGTGCAGACATGAAGCCAATCAACAAACAGCGGGCTTCTGTATATTACAGCCATATAAATATTGACGCCATGTTAAATTCTGCCACTTGTCAGTGTGTCTCCTGTCAATAAGCATCTGGCTGCTACAGCACTATAATGCACTCTGTGCAAAACAAATCCATTTTTTGAGCTACTGGGCTGAAAGACCTTCATAATTGTGTGTCATATACACACCTGTTCCTGAACCAGAATTTGTTATTTTGTTTGTTTTAGTTCGGGGAGTATTCTCCATAAAATCCAGGGTGTGTGCATTTCTGCCCCATACATGCCTGAATTCCATCTGGTTCACTCTGTAGGCTATTCTATTTTATACCAAGGGTTAATTTCTCCTATTGTTTGTTGGGGAATTTCAGTCAAATACAGGGTGTGTGTATTTCTGCCCCATACATGCCTGAATTCCATATCATTCATTCTGTAGGGTATTTTATTTTATACCAAGGTTTACATAGTTACATGGTTTGTAAAGCTGAAAAAAGACAAGACTTCCATCCAGTTCAGCCTATTTTGCTAAAGTGTTGCTAAAGTCTTGATCCAGAGGAAGGCAAAAAACCTCAATGAGGAAGAAGCCAATTGTCCTCATTTTAGGGAAAAAATTCCTTCCCGACTCCAATCTGGCAATTGGAAAAATCCCTGGATCAACGACACCTCTCCAGAATCCTAGACACTATAACTTGTTACATTTAGAGATGGGGAATTTCTCAAAAATTCAATTTGCTGGCTTCGCTGAATTTCCCAATAAAATTATTTTCGTCCCAAATTAATTCGGGATGAATCGCGTTAAAAACAGCTATTTACTGGCTGCAGAGAGCCTGTAGGGTGCTGTAGAACATTGTGCCATGCTTAAATATGCAGAGGGAGCTTGGTTTGGTCTTCATACAATGCTGTGTTTTAGTATGACACTCACATGATTTCCACCGCTATTAGAATCGCTTCACTCTTCAATTCCCTGGGCACTTACAGGGGCAAAACTGACCAAAAAACTGAAGCGGGAATGCAGCCTGATATTGTCAGGTCAGAGCCAGCTGGAAAAAAACAAGCTGAGGGCTAAGATCCTACAATAGCGTCAAAGAACACAATAGTAGGTTCCTGGAGCCGCCACAGGTCTCAACACAGTAAGGGGACGTCACAGCAGGGGTCACCCTGCGAGGCCAAAGCTTCCGTTGTCATCTAGCGGCCATGTGTTGACCACATACTAGATCATACACTTTTATTATTAATATTATTATTATTAATTTTAGAGCACCATTGATTCCAGGGCGCTGAACAATCAAGGGTAGTTACATACATAACAAATGCTGAACAAATACAATGGTGACGAAAAATGACTAGTAACTGATACAGAGAGGAAAGAGGACCCTGCCCAAGAGGCCTTACAATCTACAAGGAAGGATGGGAGAGACAGAAGGTGGGGGGCGGACATGTTTGTGGGCCGGTGTACTGGTGGTGGGGTTAGTGTAGGTTATAAGCTATCCTGAAGAGATGGGTTTTCAGGTTGCTTTTGAAACTGGTGAAAGTTGGGGAGAGTCTGAAGTTTTGGGTTAAGGAGTTCCAGAAAATGGGTGAAGCACAAGTGAAGTCTTGTAGACGGTTGTGTGAGGAGCTGATGAGAGAAGAGCAGAGGAGAAGGTTCTGTGAGGAACGTAGATTGCGTGAGTGGAGGTATCTGGAGATTAAAGCAGAGATGTTTGGAGGAGAGAGGTTATGGAGAGCCTTGTAGGTCATGGTTAGTAACTTGAAATGAATTCGCTGGGCAATGGGTAGCCAGTGAAGGGATTGACACACGGAAGAGGCAGAGGAGTAGCCGGAAGAGAGGTGGATAAGACGGGCAGCAGAGTTGAGGATGGTTTGAAGGGGTGCGAGAGTGCTGGATGGGAGGCCACAGAGAACGGTGTTACAGTAGTCTAGACGAGAGATGACAAGGGCGTGGACTAGCGTTTTTGTAGTGTCAAAGTTGAGGGATGGGCGGATGCCTGAAATATTTTTCAGGTGGAGGCGGCAGGCAGAGGCGAGGGCTTGGATGTGTGGTTTGAAGGATAGAGAGGAGTCAAAGATTATCCCAAGGCAGCGGACTTGTGGAGCTGGTGAGAGAGTGTAGCCATTAACAGTGGTAGAGAGATCAGGTGGCGGGATAGAGGTGGAGGGATGGAGGGATGACATCTGACAACCCCAGCCAAAAGTCAGTGGGTTTGTCAGACACAACCCTTAGTTGAAGAAGCAACTACCTGAATCATAAATAATGCCTAAGCGTCTAATAAAATGACGGGACACCGGATTGCAAACTGGAGATATCACATAAAGATAGCATATAGCCAATATCCACAGACTTAAGATATTGCACAAATACAGCATATAGCCAATTCCAGATATTGCACAATTACAGCATATAGCCAAATTCCAACGCGTTTCTCCCACAAAGATGCTGTGGGTTCATCAGGGAACAACAAAATATATAGTCGTCTGTATGATATGACAATAAAACGTTATGCTTACGTCCCTTTGGTAATCAATATATAAGACCAGGTCACAGGATCCTGTGATATACCATTCCAACGATAGTACTGCCCAGCAGGATAATGTCCAGCAAAAACAGTTACAGCAGCAACTTCCAAACACTTAAAGAGCTATATATAGATGTATAAGGGGCTAGGGACTTACCCGTTAATCACGGCGGTAGCGGACACGGCGTCCCCATATGATAACCGCGCATACGCGAAAAAATTCCGCGAAATCCCTGCTGCGGAAATCTCGCGAGCGCGCTGCGCAGACGCGCATGCGTATTAGACACCACACGGGTGTAAGTGCATTTGCCACTACATCGCACAGCAACAATATTCAACTACGTCTGCGCGAACAGCTGCACAGAAACATTAATACAGAGCGACACATCGAAGAAGACAGTGCTGCAGTATAGATAATGATAATTATAATAGCGCCACTCAACCCTGAAGGAGTTATACAGGGGAGGGCAATTGCCTAAATGATCTCAAGCATACCAGAGTGCCTACCCAATGAGATACCTGATGAAAAAACTAATTTAGCTCTAAGAACATATTTTACAAAATGTATCTTCCGATGGTAACAGAAAGAGAAGGAAGAAGCTGTATATAAATATAAATATAGTACAATCAAAAAAATTACCTATATAATAACAACAATTATAATGTAAGGATAATGATGATGAACAAATAATAAACAGGGTGTATATAAAAGATGTAAAAAGAAACGAATCGTTTAATCCATGTGGATAGAAGGTTTTCAAATAAAAAATCCAATGGGCCTCCCTTTGGAGTATCTTCCTATCAAAATCCCCCTTTCATAGGGGAGGGGTAACCACCTTGATCACTGAGAAAGTAATCGACAAAGGATGGTTAGGGTGTGAGGTATTCATATGTCGCGCCAGGGGCGTGTCCCGATGGTGTTTGATATCTCCTAGATGCTCCAGTACTCTGCGCCGAAATTCTCTAACAGTCTTGCCAATATACATGCATGGACAACCACATGAGGCCTGATATATATAACGCCTCTTTTTTTACAATTGGCATAGTTTCTCATATGGAATACTCTTCCTGTAAACAAGTTAGTGACTGTTTTAGAAACATTAATGTACTTGTACGCCTTACAAGCACCACATTTGTATGTACCAAGAATTCCCTTATTCAACCATGTGCCTGAGACCAGTGGGGGGGTATAATGACTGTGAACCACAGTATCCCTAATATTCTTCCCTCGTCTCAATGTGATACGGGGAGAGGAATCAATAAACTCAGATATATCGGGATCTTGTTGTAATAAAGGCCAAAAGTTAGCAATGATACATTCACATGAAAAAGTATTGGCACCCCTATTAGTCTTAATCATTTTTAGTTCTAAATATTTGGGTGTTTGCAACAGCCATTTCAATATGATATATCTAATAACTGATGGACACAGTAATATTTCCGGATTGAAATGAGGTTTATTGTAAGAACAGAAATTGTGCAATATGCATTAAACCAAAATTTGACCGGTGCAAAAGTATGGGCACCCCAACAGAAAAGTGACATTAATATTTAATAGATCCTCCTTTTGCAAAAATAACAGCCTCTAGTCGCTTCCTGTAGCTTTTTTGTTCCTGGATGAAGGTATTTTTGACCATTCCTCTTTACAAAACAATTCAAGTTAAGTTAAGTTCGATGGTCGCCGAGCATGGACAGCCCGCTTCAAAGTATCCCACAGTTGTTTAAAGATATTCAGGTCTGGGGACTGGGAATGCCATTCCAGAACATTGTAATTGTTCCTCTGCATGAATGCCTGAGTAGATTTAGAGCTGTGTTTGGGATCATTGTCTTGCTGAAATATCCATCCCCGGCGTAACTTCAAATTCATCACTGATTCTTGTACATTATTCTGAAGAATCTGCTGATACTGAGTTGAATCCATGCGACCCTCAACTTTAACCAGATTCCCGGTCCCGGGCATTGGCACACAGCCCCAAAGCATGATGAACCCCACCAAATTTACAGGGGTTTTCAAGTGTTTTTTTTGGGGAATGCTTGGTTTTGGGGGGCGCCTCGGGTCGGACTGGGCCGCCCCCGGGGACCCCAAGCCGCTGTGGGCCCCGGAGGCAGTGCCGTCCTCCCCGGGGCCCCTCCGCCTCGGGGCCCATACCGGGGACTAAGCCCCCCGACTCCCGGGGTGCGGGGTGTCAGGGGAGCACAGCGCCACTAGCGCTGCGCTCCGCTGATCCCCCCGGAGGCTGAACCATTAGGCCTTCACCCTGCCAGGCGCCGGCCCCTACTGCGACGTAGGGGGCGGTGATGTCACTTTACCGCCCCCTATGCAGGGCGGGAGTACAGCGCTGGCGGGAGTACGGAGCCTCGGAGCGGCGGGGGCAGGACCCGAGCCAGGGAAGTGGGTTTTGTTGTTTTTTTTTTTTTTAAACTACCCACGGGGGCCCTGCTACTAGGGGGGGGGGGGGGGTGGTACAAGGGGGGCCCTGGCTACAAAAGGGGGCCCTGGGTAAAAAAGGGGGCCCCGGCTACAAAAAGGGGGGCCCTGACACAGGGGGGCCCGACTACTAGAGGGGGGGCTGGCTACAAAACGGGGCCCTGAATAGGGGGGGCCCCCGACTACTAGGGGGGGGGCCCTGACTACTAGAGGGGGGCCTGGCTACAAAAGGGGGGCCCTGATACTGGGGGGGGTCCTGGCTACAAGGGGGGGGCCCGATTTTTAGAGGGGGGGCCCTGGAAAAAGGGGGTCCTGGACTAGGGGGGCCGGCTACAAAAGGGGGTCCCGGCTACAAAAAAAGGGTCCCGGCTACTAGGGGGGTCCTGGCTACTAGGGGGGGCCCCGGCTACAAAAAAGGGGGCCCCGGCTACAAAAGGGGGCCATGACTACTAGGGGGGCCTGGCTACAAGGGGGGCCCGAAAACAGGGGGGGGTGGCTACAAAAAAGGGCCCAGGCTACCTATAG
>JAODAL010052907.1:0-25658 GCA_025379985.1 Phyllomedusa bahiana
AAACCAAAAACCCCCCTTTGCATATTTAAGCTGGACAACGTTCACAGCCCCCTGCGGCTCGGGGAGCCTGGAAAAATGCTTTTTTTTTTAACGTGTTCGTGCCGAATTAAGGGGAAAAACCGAAAAAAATTTTTGGTCGGAAAATTGGCAAGTGACCGAACCGAATTTTTGAGAAAGGGGGCCAAACCAAAATCAGGGTAACATAAGTACACATACATAGGTGTGTTTTCATTTCCCCGACTTAGGTGCCGGGGGGGCCCCCATGGCATTTTATTCTGGGGGCCCACCTGAGGAGGAGATTATGGGGCCCACCAGCAACTGTTTCCCACAAAGGAATGGGGGAAACCCGGGGGAACCCCTGAAAAATTTTGACCGGGTTGTTTTAACTGCATAACACCTTATAGAGGCAAAAAGCAAGAAAGGAGACAAAAATAAAAGGGGCTAGGGGCATATACTTTTATGCAAGGGGGTTGTAGGTTGGGGCCTAAAAAAACTCCCCCAGTGGGCCAAGAAAAAAGTAACTTTTTGGCCCCATTTCTTAGGGTGAAGCTGTTTCTAGGGGCCCACCCGCTACTGGACATGCCTCTTGTATTCCGCCTAATACTCTCTGTCTCCTTTTCTCTGCCTTTATGCTTCTCTCAAGATTTTTAATTGGTTTAAAAGAAATAGGTCTCCAGGCAGGGGCCTAAAAGGTTTTCCCAGCCCCCCTTTGCTCAGTTCGGTCTGTGTTATAGAGTAATAATGTAAAGCTTCAAATGAAATATCTGATCATTTGGAACATTCGAATTTGCTGGTTTAAAGGAATTTACTGTACATTATATAAAATATAGTTAGAACATATGTACATATGATATATTCTATAACCAATCTTTTGATCCAACCCCCCCGGTTCCCATGGTAACATAGAACCCCAGAAACTGTGACATCAAATTAAGATACGTTCATTGTACATCATCGCCTTCCATATTCACGTTTACCCTTCAAATAAATCACTGCCCTTTCAAACCCCCAAGGTAGGTTGGGATTCTCTTTTGTGAATAAACAAAGCTAAAAAAGATGTATGAGGAGGAAGAGAAAGGGGGAAGAAGAACCCCAAAAGATCGGGTTTTTGAACAAGAGGGGAGAATCAAGGAAGGCAGAAACCGTTGTTTGCTTTTGGCAAAGGGAAATAAACTACCGGACATGGACACTGACGGCCTCAGAAAATGCGAATAAAAGCATCAATCTGGAGAACAACTGAAAGGATCCATAGACATGGCGTCCTCACATGGAGAGGAGGAGAATGGAAGAACTTCACACGGGATTCTCACTCTGCAAAGCTCCAGTCAGATAAAGACCTTCAGAGGAACCTCTCATCACCAATGAGAAAAATCGGTGAACACTCCAAGACAAGGAGGAGACAGAAAGATTGAGAACCGTAAAAAGCGAGAGAAAACTCACGAATAAGCAGAAGTTAAGATGGAAGAAAGTTCTCCAAATCACAGCAACACATTCCCTGTCTCCAATCTGATAGTCAAGAGACATCAAATCAGACAAGAGAGAGGCGGCCCAGACGTGAGAGATTCAGGAACAACAGAAGACAGTTGTCCAATGTAGGAAGACAACCTGACCTGATGCGAGACCAGAGGTGACTGGAATGTAATTTAAAACCATCAGCTGTGAATAGCAACATAACCCGCCGAGAAAAGAAAACCCGGCTATCTCCACAACCACATATCCCAGGCGAACGATTGAACCAGGTAAATGGGGACGAGCGCAGATAATAAGACTGGAGGGATGATGAGGAATTAGATTAATCTTTATTATGCATCAAGCTTCACAGGTATGGAACCTAAATATCAGATCTTTGTTGCCCATAGAAACTGAGGAGACAATGCAGCTTCATTGTTTCAGAACATTGGAAGAAATAGGAATTTGACTCTGGTTGGTTTGCTATGTCAACGAGGACAATGCTTTTCTGTTAGGCAGTTTTGATAAATGTGATAACTGATGCCCAGATACTATACAGGTTTTGCTTCAAATTTAACTAAAATCATTTAAAAATGTAGATTTTGCATTTCTATTAAACCCCTTAAGGACAAAGCTGTTTGTTTATACATTTTTGTTGCATTATTTTTTTCAAGAGTTATAACATTGTATATTATTTCCATTGTCATAGACATGTGATGGTTTTTTGAGGGATAAAATGTACTTTTTTAATGGTGCTATTGACCGTACCTTATAATATACTGGGAAACCCCCAAAAATTCTATGTGGAGGGGCGAGGAGGACTGTAAAAAAAGAAACATAGTTGTGCCATTTTTTCAGAGTTGAATTTTTATGGAATTCACTAATCTCTATAATTGACATGTTATCTGTATTCTGTAGGTTGGTAAGATTCTGGCGATACCAAATCTGTAGAGTTTTATGGGGACATGTATGAAAACTGTCTTGGGCTAAGACTTTCTTTGTTTCCCATAGCAACCAATCAGAGCTCCCCTTTCACTTTTTCAGAACACTATATGAAATGAAAGGGGCGCTCTGATTGGTTACTATGAGCTCTGATTGGTTGCTATGGGCTCTGATTGGTTGCTATGGGCAACAAAGAAAGTCTTAGACCAAGACAGTTTTCATACATGTGGCCCTTAGTGTTTTAAAATATATTTTTTTTGTTTTTTCCATCTTTGGAGACCTGATTCAGGACTTGTTATTTGGAGGCTGAATTTTAGTTTTCAGTGATACCATTGTGTAATTCATGCAGTTTTTTTTATCACTTTTTATTACAAGTTTTTGGAATAAACCTAATTTTGGCATTGAGAATATTTTTTCTACTAAGTTGTTCACTTCATGGGATAAATTATGTTGTTTGGGAAAAGATATATTTCTATACATAATGAAAAAAGTTATATTCTGGCTATAGGAGAACTAACATGGCAGCTATGGCAGCACTCATTAGGCTTCTGACTGGCTTTTATATAAAAAAAAATGGGCAAACACTCAGCAGCCCTCAATAAATTCATGGAGGGGCGATTGGTGGGCAGAATGTTGCGTACTACCATTCCTCATTCATTTAGATACCTTGGATGTGATTGCTGTGGTGTCTAAAGGGTTAAACAATGGGAATCTAAGCCGTATGGAGTGGGCTTAGCAAGTGTATTTCTATATTTAAAAAGAAAATGGGCATACCCCAAAGGCATTGTCCCAAATTTGGGTTAAATATGCATATTGTTTTATTACAGCAAATGGAAGCCTTCAGCCACCGTCCAACATGGCGGTCATCCCAGTAGAAGAACTCTGCCGTGCCAGAACCTAGCCATCCCAAAAAAATTTTTTCAACTTTTAGATATTGACATCTTCAAAATTTAAAAAGCCTTTGGGGAGGGAGCTGGGGAAGTAAGTGGCCAGAACTTGACTTCTTTTCTTTACACTAATCCTTTTTGTAAATCAATTTCCTTTGTTAATTCTTCGTGGTCTGATCTGTTTTCATTCTCCTCCAGGTCGTCTTGGCATTAGATCCGGCCAGTGAAGAACTGCTGGCTGTCAAATTCATGGCAAAGAGTCAGATGAAGGACAAAATCTTTATAGAGTTAGAAGTCCTGAGAATTGCTGCTGGGAACCGTTTCCTAACATCTATGCGGGCATCTATGGAGACACCAACTGAATACATCATAGCCATGGACTACATGGCTGGAGGAGACCTGTTTAACATCATTATGGAATGGGCGCCATTTGATGTACAGTCAACAAGGTACATTTCATAGAACTGAATCATTCAAGAGGGATCCTCAAAACTCTGCTACATGAACCTTGTAGACCTAGAGAAGAGGACAATGGAGACAATGATGACATGAGCAGGACTCTTGTGTGGAATCATCTAATGTTCTCTGTAGGATCATGTATGTAACCACTCATCCATCCTCTGCTTTTTCTACTTTACAGAGTCTTTGCGGCAGAGATGGTCTGCGGACTCCAATACTTGCACGAGCATGGCGTCATCCATCGGTAATTAGTCCTATGTTCAGACATTCACCTATCACCTCTGACTCCCTTATCTGTCTTCTTACATAGATATGAATTGTATCGCGTTATCTTCAAGAATGACCCCTAAAAATATTGATCTGCTTTTTCTCTGTGCAGAGACCTGAAACCTGAGAATATCCTCGTAGATGACATCGGACACATTAGAATTGCTGACTTTGGATTATCAGCTATCAATGTGTATGAAGAGGACTCAGTGAATGACTTTGTAGGCACCAAAGGTTATGCTGCCCCAGAGGTAGGAACATTTCTATATGGTTATGAGAACACAGATTGGTAGACTGATGCATTTCAGAACTTATGGCCTCCAAGTTTTTACATGACCCCATAGGATCCCTATCTAGGCTATTTCTATCATAGACCAGTCCTCAAAGTGCTCTATGGGTGTATCCAGCTGATCTTCTCATTGATGTTTTACCAGGTGCTGGACGGGGAATACTACAACCATCTGGTGGACGCTTTTTCGTTCGGCGTCATCCTATTTCTGATGAGCGTTGGAGATCATCCGTTCTACAGCCAAGGATCACTGGACGATTACTACCAGTCACTGCAGGAGGATGTCCCTTTTTTTCTACCTGGAATGTGCCCTGATACCATCAATATTATAGAAGGGGTGAGTAGGATCAGATAATAAGAATGATGGTAGTTTGGAACGGTAGGGAAAGCACAGAAGATTTGAATAACTCATAGACATTGTACTAGAAGCTATTTTCTGGGCATTTGTCATAAATCATATATAACACAATGGCTAATGGTCTTTCTCATTTTTCAGCTCCTCAGCATAGCTCCACGTGAAAGATTGGCATTAACAGATATCAGATCCCATCCATTCTTCGACATTTAAAGACTGGCCGAGGTGGATGCGCAAAGCCCACCCACCTTTCCAATGGCAATTTTGTAAGTGACACCCATGACATCTACTTATTTAACTCACTTCCCCACAGATACACAGTTATAAATTAGCAGAACGAGCTGATTCTTCAGACCAAGGTTATCTTGTCTTCTTACAGAGTAATGGCTGTATAAATAACTCAGCCCATTCCACCTAAACATCCAGGAATGAACCATTCATCACCCGAATTTATGACAAAACTACCGAATGTCCACCAATTAACATCCACGTAGATCAGAGCACCAACAATCCAGGGATTTATTCCGATCGCCATATTTGGGGTCAGGAAGGAATTTTTTCCCCTGCAAGGACAAACCAACCGATATTCCTGAGGGGTTATGTTTTGCCTTCCTCTGGATCAACAACATAGCAAGTAATTATTAGGTTGAACTTGAAGGACTTCTTTTCGCCAAGCTTGCTATGTAGCCAACTGGACATCTGATCTATAAATGTGGTGGCAAAGACAACTACTACTGATTATGGACTGACAGAAGGAAGCGGCTGCTCCTTCACCCTCCGGACATGGAAAGATAGAAGGAAGCGGCTGCTCCTTCACCTACCGGACATGGAATGATAGAAGGAATCGGCTGCTCCTTCACCCACCGGACATGGAATGATAGAAGGTAGCGGCTGCTCCTTCACCCACTGGACATGGAATGATAGAAGGTAGCGGCTGCTCCTTCACCCTCCACAGCCAGGGAATGATAGAAGGAAGCGGCTGCTCCATCCACCCACCGTACAGAATTATAGAAGACGGCTGATCTACATCAACCCTGCCAACCATGGAATGATATAAGTAAGCGCTCTCCTTCAGCCCACCGAGCCATGAATGGACAGAAGGTACGGCAATCGGCTGCTCCTTCACCCACCGAACATGGAATTATAGAAGGTAGCGGCTGCTCCTTCACCCTCCGACATTGGAAGATTAGAAGGAAGGCGCAGCTTCCTTCCTCACCGACAGGCCATGGAATGAAGAAGAGAAGCGGCTGCCCTTCCCTACTTGGCCATTGGATGACAGAAACAGAAAGAAGCGGATACTTTTTTACCCATTGGACATGGACTGATAGAAGGAAGCGGCTGCTCCTTCAGCCACAGAGCATGGGTAAACAGAAGGCCGAATGGTTGATCACAGAGAGTACAACCTAGAGGAATCCCGGGAGAACTCCACCTAGACAGGTCACACATGAAACTTTCCTGCTCTTCGCCTCTCCGTCATGTGTGCGCCAGACCTGGATTTCCGAGAGTAACAACAAAGTGTAAGCCAAGGCCAGAAGAGCGAAATCACATCATCATCTGCACTGCGTTCATCAAAATCTGTATCATGTTAGATAGTTGGCAATGACAGGAAACAACCTTTCATTCAGAAAACAAATCATAACATTTATGAATGTGTTGGCTGAATTCTTTACATATACAAAACTTATAAATTATCAGAACAACCTAATGTAAATGTAAGTGACCCGTCCATATAAAGCACCTGTCTGGTTAATCCTAAACAATATTGATCATCCTTAACCTTCCACTCATGGTTACCTACACTCAAGCACCTTCCCCTGTTCCTGCACGGTCATCTGGCTAGGCAGAACTTTTGTGGCCAAGCTCCTGTGGAACCACGCTCGGTACATTCCCTTGTCTCCATTGCAATTCATAAAGGGAGATACAGCAAGGGGTAAGTACTGGCAGGTTGCTAGCCAATGTAATTTGCAGATTGAAAAGTTGCAATTAGAAAATGGGGTGGTGGTGAGTGAGAGGACAGAAGTTCTTTCGGCATTGGTTTCTTACTTCAAGCAGACTTACTAATCTAAAAGTAAAGGCCAGCTGTTAGAATTAAATGAATATCTTAACTTGCCCTATATATATTCCAATAGTCTCAAGTAACTCTAGGCAATTAATGGAGCAGATTATAACTGTGAAGGAACTAGAGAAGGCGCCGGGAGGAGATGGCCTTCCATCAGAATTTTTAAAAATGTATACAGAACTTTTACTGCCTCAACACATGAAAACATTGGAAGATGCTATGGAAGAGGGATACTTGCCTGGCTCTATGCGAGAGGCGATTTTTATTCTTCTTTTAAAACCCGGCAAAGACCCTTTAACTGCCTGATACCGTCTAGACCCCTACATGTTTATACCAGTTGACTTTATATAACAAGCTTAATGAAATTGCATGAAGAGCATAAAATAATCTCAGAGGGTAATCCATGATACCAGTCTGCTTCAAATGCCTAATACGTCCCAACCGCCACTAATCTACAACGTTTGGTTCTTGAACATGCAGTTTGAGCTCCATTGACACTGTGTGGAGGTCACTATCTTGTAAGGGTACGTGGATTCGCTGAACTCGCAATCGAAGATAGTTAAGTTCCACGCCAGGGAGTGAGTCTAAGTAGCCCCCCGGTATTCACCAGATGCCCCCGCAAGCAGATGGACTTGCTGCGTCGTGAGGCTACAGCTCGTTACCCCACAATGGACTGTGACTTGCGTGCGATGGGCCTGGGTACGTTGGCATGGACATAATTCGTAATCCGAAGAACGAAGTCGCGGCACAGGCAGGAGGTCAGGACGGTGCAGCAGAGTTCGAGGTCAGTAGACGGGGCAGACGGTCAGACAGGCGCAAACACGAGTCGGGAAAACGTACGAAGGACGGACAGGGGAAATCAAGCTGAACCTATACACCCCAAAGCACACTAGACCCACCAACAATTGGCGGGGATGCAGGAGGCTATACCAATAAGGACCAGCACCCAAAATTGACAATAAGCAGCGGTACCCCGGCAGCGGCGGGGGACAGACAGGACCGAGAGCACAGGACTGGACGGGAATGAACGGCCCCGGGGGACCCGGGCACAAGGGATGGTCGCGGGCACCCGCCCACCCCCCAGACAATTTCCACTTTCGGCCAAGGTTTTTAACAGCTTTGAAGGACTACCTGTGGGGGGTTTTAGGGAAGGATGGTTTTTCGGCCCTACATTTATGAGCTTCTACTACTTTTTTGCTAAACTAATGGCAAGAGTCGAGAAAAGGAATATAAAATTGCACTTTTTTTGATGAAAAGAGGTACAAGATAGGCTAGCCCCTGCCCCCCAAATTTCCCTTTTCACGTGGCGATTGAGCCCCCCCCTTTACAACAGCCTCAAAATTTTGCGGGGTTCGATGTGGGATATAGAAAGGGCCCCCCTTTTACTGCGTATTGGGGATTTTTGAGATGAGTGGTTCCTTTAGTCATATTTAAAGAATATGGGACTGGCCCAGGCCTCGTATAAATTGGAACAACTGTTCTCTTCCTAGGGATCCACTGCCCCTGAATTTTCCCAAAATTTTGAACTTATCCAGGGAAAAAAGGGGTTTAAGTACCGGGGGAAAACATTAGTCCCATTTGATGACTACATTTCCCCAAAAGTGACTCCACTTTATCTAAACTAACAATAAAACATTTGGGGGTGAAGCTACCCTTACGGTTTTAAGGGAGGAAAATTAATTATTGTAATCTCCACAATGCCCAGTCTGGATTCCCCTGACCAAATTTTATAAATTTCACCAATTTTTTTCGAAACCCTGTTTTTGGGAAAGGGGAATTTTCCGAATTTAAAAACCACTCCAAAGGACAAGCTCTCGGGGTTTGTCTGTTCCTAATGCACGGCTTTATTTTTGGCCTCCCAGTGGCAGCATTTTACCGGTTGGGGAGATCCAGAAGGTGGGGGGTGGGGACCAGGATATTACTGGCTCAGTGGTATTAACGGCCACATTTCCTTGAAGTGGGGAGTAATGTTACTGATACACGCAATCACCCTACCCTTTCCCTGATGTACATAGCTACATAGTTTGTAAGGCCAAGAGAAGACAGCCGTCCATCCAGTTCAGTCTATTTTGCTAAAGTGTTGTTCCAGAGGAAGACAAAACCCCAATGAGGTAGAAGCCAATTGTCCTCATTTTAGGCAAAAAATTTCCTCCTGACTCCAATCTGACAATCAGAATAAATCCCTGGATCAGCGACTCTTCTCCAGAATCCTGGTCACTATAACTTGTTATATTATTACATCTAGAAATGTATCCAGACCCTTCTCCAGAATCCCGGTCACTATAACTTGTTATATAATTACATCTAGAAATGTATCCAGACCCTTCTCCAGAATCCCGGTCACTATAAGTTGTTCAATTATTACATATAGAAATGTATCCAGAACCTTTTTGAACTCTGTTAGTGAATTCACCAGACAAGTTCCTCTGGCAGAGAGTTCCACAGTCTCACTGCTCTAACAGTAAAGGATCCCTTTCTGTGGTTATGAGATAGAGAGAAAGGAATATGGTCGGATGTACTAATTTTACACCTGAGGAGATTGGACGGGGAGATTAAGGGCAACATGTCCCAATACACAAACGCCATTTTTTTGGTCTATTTTGCGCCATAAACACTTTTGACGCCATATTCTCTATGTAAATGAACTGTCGTACACCAAAACTAGGCACATTATACGCCGGGTACCACACATTGTAATGCGGTTAAAAATTATACGCTGTGCACCTCCATAAAGCAGTGCGCCTATTGAGGCGCATTACATACACTAGTAATGATATGTTATGCGCCTCCGTTGCGCAATGCGCCTCGATAGGCGCATTACATACACCACCAATGATACGTTATGCACCGCGATTTGCGCAATGCGCCTTTTTAGGCGCATTACATTTACTGTGCATCGTATACCTGACGGCAGATTTTTGAGAGGATCAGACTTTCTGGCGCACTTTACACTGATTTAATGCGCCTAAAAACTGCCGCGGCGCCCCCAATTTTCGAACATCTCGCCTTAAATGTTTTGCACAGCTGCAGAAAGCTACCTCGCTGATCCTTTCATCAATACCTGTAATTTAGAAATGCATACGTAACTCTCAAAAAAAATCATCGAATCTATCTGTTCATACAGGTAGTTTGGTGGATTCAGTATGTACCTATCCCAGTACCAAAGGAGTGATATGCATGGTGTATCGTGCATTGCTTTCTAAGTCCAATGGGGATGCCCAATTCCCAGTGAAGGCCAAATGAGAGGTTAACACGGGTCTTATCTCGGCAGACCAATGGATGGATATTCTTAGTCTCACAGCTCGGGTCTCACTATACGAGGCCCAACGATTTTCCCAACTTATGTTGCTACATAGGGCATACAAATCTCCCATGATTCTTCAGAAGATTGGAGCATGGTCAGACTCCCTCTGTCCCAGATGTACTAGGAACAATGCGGACATTATGCACATGATGTGGGAGTTCTAGGGCCATTCTGGAAGGGAGTTCTTAAGGGTGCATGGTATCACCATACAAGTGGAATCGCTAATATGTATTTTGGGTTGTTTACCAGATGTAGCAGTGGAGTCACCTATTGCTATCAGTATTTCTCATATGCTTTATGTCACTCGGAAGCTTATCACATTCCACTGGTTGCAGTCATCTCCACCAATGTTAAGAGGGTAACTATAAACAAAGCTGAATACCAATAAACCGTAACAAGAGAGGGTTGTATACTGTATTGTGGCAGAGCAACCTAGGTGGTATCAATGTTCATCCACTATGTGGCGTAACTCAGGAGACCTGTAGAAACGTGGCCCCAAGATCCTGTCTTGGTGGGGAAGCAGCGGTAGCCCCCTGTCAGCAATACTATGTATCTGACACCAATGTGTAGAAATGTAAAAACAAAACAACATCACAGCACTCTAAGCCTCGATCACCCGGCTTATTCTGGCCGCGGATTTGTCGCTCGAACTGCGACGCCGGATTTGCCTGCAGTACGCGCCAACCGCTGCAGCAATAACGGTAATACCACTGCTCTCATAGAGAAAGTGGAATCCGTCGCTCCTACCCGCTCGTCGAATCCGCCGTTCGGGGAGAAAGTGACAGTGCACAGGAATTATAGTACGGCTCTGACGCGCCGTAAACAATTCATTGTCTATGTGGCAGGAGCGCGTCCCACCGCCGCGCTCCGGCCCCGCCCCCGTCCCCGCCCCTTATTCACGACGGATTTTTTGCGCTCATACGTCGCACAAACCGTCGGGTATAAGCCGACGTAACACGGCCTAATGAGCTGCATCCCCACGGCGAAGGACAAATACAGGCCGTGGGGGAGGGGGTTGCGGGGACGGCTTATTCACCCTCCCCCTTCACATTTCTTGACACGCACCAAGTTATGCTTTCGTCCGGATTATTGATAAATCGCCGAGCGAAAACCCAAGCAATGTGACTGCAGCACGGGTATTCCAAAAGCCTCCAATTGTGCCTAATTTTATCGCGATCCGTTTTTTCAGACGCTCTGCAGAAACCGCAACCGCTGAAAACGCGTCCAGAAAACCCGTTCCGTATTGGGACATGCCCTAAGGCCTAAAAAACATCAAGGTGAGGACATAATATTATTGGAAAAGCATTCTGCTACTATGTAAAATTGTATTATGGTAAATGACCTAGCCATTTAATGGGCTGGCTTTTCCCACACCAGCAGCAGTTGGGTATGGGTGGCTGTTCCTCACGTTTTCAGTGTATGTATAATACCGGGTCTATAAAAAGCCGGTCTCTCCAGGTAATCTGGGGGCGCAGTTTGCTAGCTGGCAGTAACAGCAGAAGAGCTGGAGAGAGGCTCTGGCCCCCGGAGGCTAGGAATAATACATGACCCCATTGTGGTAAATGTGTTTATGGTGCACGGTGAAAGTCCTAGGCATTGGTGTGATAGAGAGGTCTATACATTGTTTAGTTAAGAGGCCAGACGGCTGATGTTTTTGATTTGTTTTTTTTCTGTAAATGTCTCCTGTTGCCAGAATAAAATTGGATAGAGCCAGTTTAATGGAAGCCTGTGTCGCTGTGCCGAATACAGTTCTACCAATGGACGGCGCACCGAGAGCTAAAATACCCCCAGGCGGTCCAAGAGCGTCCAAGCAAGTTGTGATTGATCACAATGAACGAAAGACGAGTTACCCAAATTGAGATTTTGAAAAATCTGGGTCCTTGCTTGACACCCCAGGTCTTTCCTTCTACTCTCTCTAAGAACCAAATATATAATTTCTTGCCACTGGGCAGTGGAGTTGTTAAAGTCATGGTGAGAGTGAAGGTTGCACCAGCCGAGGTAATCTTTAATGTTCGGGGTGAATCATTGAAAAGAAATTGGGGTTTTGCTTCAAGGTTTCTATTTGTGGGGGGAGAGGTCTTTGTTTCTGTGTCTTGGATCTCTTTATGATGTATCACAGTGGATTTTTTCCATCATAATATACCATATATGTTATCTTGAGAACTTGTTATTTTTATTGCAGAGTTTCTACTCATTTATAAATGTGGTCATCTTTGTACAAATATTTTATTGTTTAACTACTTTATTGTCTTTAAAAATCAAAAAGTCAACAAGAAAGATCTGATTTCAAAAATAAAGGGAGATACAATCTACCACCCATCCAGTGGTCAACCCATTAAAATCAATAGTTACAGTACTTCACCAGTGACACATCACGTCCTCTATTTGATCCAGTGCCCATGTGGTTCGATTTACATGGGTCAAACCTCACAGCGTATTAACGGGGTTGTCTCACTACATTGAATCAACTATACCTCATTCCCAATTTTATTAGGTTTCATTTTGAATTCAGGGGCAGTTTACGTGGCTTCGAACTAGGCTGCAGTAGAATCCAGGGTCTGTATCTAAAGCAACCAGAGTGATACAGCTATCATGATAGAACAAACCAGTTGTAGCTAAGCAACCAGTGCTCACAGCCAATCAGGAGAGATCAAACAGGACTGTAGCTATAGCGACCTGAGGAGCTGAAGCAGCCCATGACAATATGTGATATCTAGGCATAGGTAGGACAATGTTAATGGACATATAGTGCAAAGTGACTTGTTTTTGCAAGATCTTTAACATAAAAAGCAATCTTTGTAGCGAGACAACCCTTTTAAGGACCACACCTCATCACACAAGTCAACCATACGCTGCCGAAAAGAGTGTCTCCCTCTTCCCACACACTTTATCCAAGCTAACCATCAGATATCACAACTCAAGTTGCAGGCCCTCGAGCGTGTACCCTGCCCACGTCATGGTGGGAACCACATATCTCTCCACAAGAAGAGCGGCAGCCTGGATTCACCACCTGAGCAGCTTACACCAAGGCAGCCGAACAGGGAGTGCGATTACATTTTCCCTAAAAGATATCAACCTGATATGATCTATAAGAAAGTATAGGATACTCCTATCCTGACATTGTACTCATTTCCTTACGCCTCTTTGTACCACATACCTAATAATTTTATTAGAATGTGTTTCTTGCTCCTTTGAGCCTCTTGGATAGGAATTACCAGAGATAAATCTTCTCTGCTTATTATTTCATTACATTTGATTGATTTACCTCTTGGTTTACATTCCCACTCAATGATGCTTTTTATGTACTGTTTTATCCATAGTGAGACACTGTATATACAGGCAGTCCACGGGTTAAATATAGGTTAGGGACTGTAGGTTCGTTCTTAAGTTGAATTTGTATGTAAGTTGGAACAGGTAGATTTAGTACATATGTGGAGAGGAATGCTGACACTTGTAGTTCCACAATTACAAGTGAAAGCATGCCATACCACACATGTATGAATTGTATGGGTGCTAATTAGTATGTGCTGCTGTGGCATGCTGGCATTTGTAGATCCACAACTACAAGTGCCAGCATGCCACACGTGGGTGCAGAGAAGTGTGTGTGGGGGGGGGGACAAGAGCTATAATAAAGGGCAACAGGAGAGGCATGAGAGTAGGGCTGAAAACATTATATACTGTACACCTCAGCAGCTGAAGACACTGTGCCTCAGGTCAGGACTGGGGATTTGAATTTTTCCCAGGAAATGGAGTCCGGGCACCGTTTACCCTTTTTGCCTAGGGCATCCAAATCCCCTGCCCTGGCCATTATGTGCTCACATACAATGAGTCCTATATAGAAGCTGCAGATGAGGGCACTGCTCAGCTTATGTCCGGACCTCATTGATATTCTGGGCAGTTGAGGTCATTTCACATGCTGCTTTACCAGACATAACAGTAGTGCTTTCCAGGTGCCATCAGAGGAGTTGAGCTTGTGGGGCTCTGTAAGATCTGCACAGCTTCAGTAACTGCTCTCCCCTATGCAAAGCCATCTTAACAGAATTACGGGCCCCTGGGCATGGCACTGCAGTGGGCCCTGCCCACATACATGACGTCATCACACTTGGCCATGCCTCGAGCTCCCCTTTACCCATAGTTGCCAACTTTTGAAAATGAAAAAGCAGGAGATCTTAGTGGGCGGCGCGCTTTGCATGGACACGCCCATCTTGTCGGTATGCCACGCCCCTTCAAAAGCCACACCCACTCCACCTAACTGCATAACGGCTTTGGAAGAAAGCCAGGTAGATGCCCTTATACCCAAAGAAGTAACCCCCATAAGCAGGTAGTCCCCCTTACAGGCAGGTAGATGCCCTTGTAGCCAAGTAGATCCCCCCGCTGTAGCCAGGTAGGTGCCCCCTTTGTACCCAGGTGGTGCCCTCATTGTTGCCAGGTAGGGGGCCCCATTGTTGCAGGTAGTCCCCCCATTGTTGCCAGGTAGTGCCCCCATTGTTGCCAGGTAGATGCCCCCTCTTTTTTGCCAGGTAGTGCCCCCATTGTTGCGAGGTGGGATGCCCCTCTGTTGCCAGGTAGTGTCCCCCTTGTTGCCAGGTGATGTCCCCTCTTTTTGCCAGGTAGTGCCCCCTTCCCCTCTGTTGCCAGGTAGATGTCCCCTCTGTTGCAGGTAGTGCCCCCAATTTTGCCAAGTAGTGCCCCCATTGTTCCCAAAGGGCAGAGCCCCCCATATAGCTAATAAAAATAAAATAATAAAATCCACTTACCTCACCAGGCTCCTGCAGCACGCCGCCGGACGATCTCCTCAGCGGCGCAGGGGGAATTTGAGAGCAGCCGCGCGTCACTTCCCCGCGCCCTGACCTGTATGTACGGCGCAACCTCCGGCGCCGGACATACAGGGGGAGGAGGGAGGCGGGAGCGATCCCTCCTCCCTACACAGCGAGACCCGGGCGGGGGAAGGGGGCGCAGCGGCCGCTTCACCCGCCTGTAGGAGCGGCCGGGCGGCGCCAGAGTAACGCACTAGCGCTACTCTGTCGCCGCGGCCATTTAAAGAAGCCCGCCGCCTGCTGGCGGCGGGAGGAATGCCAACTCCCCCGGGAGGGCGGGAGGGGATCCCAAATAGCGGGAACCCCCGCCAAAAACGGGAGATTTGGATTATGCCTTTTCCCCAAGCCCCCCATATTACCTAGTTTTCCAACTTTTGAAAATGAAAAAAAGGGGGAAATTTTGATGGCGGGCCTTGGGCCGCCAAAATTTGCATGGAAAGCCCCTCTTTCCCAAATGCCACGCCCCTTTAAAAAGCCCCCCCACCCACTTCTCATAACGGCTTTGGAAGAAAGCCAGGTAGATGCCCTTTTAGCCAGGAGTACCCCCCCCCTAAGCAGGTATGCCCGTTACGGCAGGGAGATGCCCCCCTTTTAGCCAAGTAAATGCCCTCTGTAGCCAGGAGTGCCCCCCCTTTGTTAGCCCGGTAGGTGCCCCATTGTTGCCAGGGATGCCCCCCTTTTTTTTGCCAGTAGTGCCCCCCCTTGGCCAGGTAGTGCCCCCTGTTGCCAGGTTGATGCCCCCCCTGTTGCCAGGTAGTGCCCCTCTGTTTCCGGGAGTGCCCCCCCGTTTCCAGGTAGTGCCCCCCCTGTTGCCCGGGGAATTCCCCATTTTGCCAGGTAATTCCCTTGTTGCCAGGTATCCCCCTCTGTTGCCAGGTAGTGTCCCCTTGTTGCCAGGAGTGCCCCCTCTGGCCGGAGATGTTCCCTTGTTGCCAGGGGTCCCCCCTGTTGCCAGGAGTGCCCCCATTTTTTGCCAGGGAGATGTCCCCCCTTGTTGCCAGGTATCCCCCCCTTTTCCCCGGTAGTGCCCCCTGTTGCCGGTAAATTCCCCTCTGTTCCATATTTCCCCCATTGTTTCCAGGGAATGCCCCCTCTGTTGCCAGGTATGCCCCCTCTGTTGCCAGGCAGAGTCCCCCCGTTGCCCGGAGATCCCCATTGTTTTCCGGGAAAACCCCCATTGTTTTTCCAGGGGTGCCCCATTTTTGCCCGGGGATGTCCCCTCTGTTGCCCGGTAGGGCCCCCTGTTCCAGGGATGCCCCCCCTTGTTGCCAGGGAGTGTCCCCCCCTGTGCCAGGGAGTGCCCCCTCTGTTGCCAGGTAGATGTCCCCTCTGTTGCCCGGCATGCCCCTCTGTTGCCCGGTAATGTCCCCTTGTTGCCCGGGAATCCCCCCTTTTTCCAGGGGATCCCCATTTTTGCCGGGAGTGCCCCCCTTGTTGCCCGGTTTTGCCCCCCTGTTTTCCCGGGGAGAGTCCCCTCTGTTGCCGTAGTCCCCCTGTTGCCAGGTTTAAAAGCCCCCATGTTTCCAGGGAGTGCCCCAAGTTCCATATGCCCCCTCGTTGCCAGGTAGATGTCCCCCCTGTTTTCCCGGTAGTGGCCCCCCTTTTGCCCGGTAGATGTCCCCTCTGTTGCCCGGGTGCCCCCCTTTGCCAGGTTGATGTCCCTCGTTTCCAGGGTTTTTCCCCCCTTGTGCCAGGTAATGTCCCCTCTTTGCCAGGGAGTGCCCCCTCTGTTGCAGGGAGATGTCCCTCTGTTTTCCAGGGAGTGCCCCCATGTTGCCAGGGAGATTTCCCCTCTGTTTTCCAGGTAGTGCCCCCCCTTTTTGCCAGGGAGATGCCCCCTCGTTCCAGGGAGCTGTCCCCCCCGTTGCCAGGTAATGCCCCCCTTGTTGCCCGTAGGCCCCCATTGTTGCCAGGCAGAGCCCCCATTAGCAATAAAAAAAAAAATAAAAAAAATCCACTTCCTCACCAGGTCCTGCACACGGCCGCTCCGTACGACCCTAGCGGGGCGGGGGGAATGAGAGCAGCGCGTCACTCCCCCCAGCGGCGTCACTTCCTGCGCCGTTTACCGTAGTGCGGCCAACACCCGGGGCCGGACAACAGGGGGGGGGGGGGGGGGGAGGGACGATCCTCCTGCCCCTCCCCGCACAGCGAATCCGGGCGGGGAAGCGGGGGCAGCGGCCCCGGGGGCCCAAGTACCATAGCGCTATCCGGGGCCGCGGCCATTTTTAAAAACCCCCCCCCGTCTGGCGGCGGGAGGAATCCAACTGCACGTGAGGGGGGAGGGACCCCAAATAGCGGGACCCCCCCGCATAAAACGGGAGAGTTGGCATGTAAAAATATTATCAACACCACTTTTATCTGGACAGCGGCATCTGCAGCCTATAAGACTATTTGGCAGGGCAGGAGCCTTTGGCTCCCTTCTCCACCATAGTTTTTAACTGTTTGCATGTCCTAAAATCACATGAACAGTTAAATAAGCAAAGCCAACCAAGGGATCCAGGGTATGTTTCTTGTATTTCTGGGACATACATACACCACTTGGGGCTCTTATACTTGTGAGGCCCCCGGGCAACTGTCTAGTGTGCCCAATGGAAAAGATGGCCCTGCCCCTATGCTAACTGCTGAGGAGGGATCTTTCAGCACCTCCAGACAGCAGCACTTCACTCTGGGATGTAAGCCTGCAGCAGTCATTGCTCACCAGGGCTTCCCCAGGGGGCATTTTCATCAGGACGCTGATTAGCTGCAGAAGTGACATTGCCACAGAGTGCATTTTGGGAATTGTAGTCCCTGCTTGTTCCCATCTTAGCTTTGCTGGCTAAGATGGTAATTAGCAGGGACTACAGTTCCCACAATGCACTCTGTGGCAATGTTGGCCAATCAGCGTCCCGTTCAGATAGCCACGCCCCTTCAGGAAGCAGTCGCAGTGTGCCTTGTCCCTGGCTCTATCAGCCGGCTGGCCCTTACACTGCTCTAGTCACAGGTATCCGCACTGTATCTATGTTCTGCTGGTTTAAGGTGAGCACAAATTTTAGGAGCCAGAGGGATAAGCACCGCACCCAGTATTTGCACAGACCGCACCTTCTTTATACTGTCCCAACTGAGCCACACGCCCTGCGCACAAGGGGTCGTACTGACAAGCTGGAAGAAAATGAATGAACATTATTGATAAGTGATATAGAGCGGAGGAGCGGCGAGTAAGGTTTCCAGCGCTATGTAGAGATTGAATCAATTGGATATAGGAAGAGTTTATAGGGGATGTACTAAAAGGCACAAAGAAAAAAGAATGAACGTTATTACTAAGTAATAAAAGGCTAAGGAGAAGTGAAGAAGGTTTCAGGGGCTAAAGAAAACATTGAATAAATAGGATATAACATGAGATTATAGTGAAATGAACATATATTCCATAGAACACAGGTGCCTAGCACTTTACCTGTACATGATAGGTGGGGAATGAACAGGATATATAGGCAGTATAGAGGGAAATGAACACATATTCCATAGAACACAGGTGTCTAGCACCTCACCTGTGCATGATAGATGAGAAATGAACAGGATATATAGGAAGCATAGAGTGTAGTGAACACATATTCCATAGAAACAGGTGCCTAGCACTTTACCTGTGCATGATAGGTGGGGAATTAACAGGATATATAGGCAGTATAGAGGAAATGAACACATATTCCATAGAACACAGGTGCCTATCACTTTACCGTGCTATGGGGGGAAAATGAACAGGATATACAGGCAGTATAGAGGGAAATGAACACATATTCCACCTTAACAGGTGCCTAGCACTTTATCTATAGTAGAAAACCACGGCACACCAATTCTGGTATTATACAAACAATGGAGTATTTTATTTTTCACAAAATAGTCAGATGCTGCTTACAAGGAACATTCTGTATGAAGGTTACAGTGATACAATAGATGCCATAACATTAGACGTTTTGGCCGTAGCCTTTGTCACAAAAGACATCTTAATAGATATGAGGCATAAGGTAAATCAGATGATGATGAATGTATCTGGATGAGAGCAAGATTAGCGCGGTATGAGGTAGGGCTGCTATTACAAGTATAGGCTGTGAGCAGCAGGAGGAAGCATGCAGAGGCATCTATGGATTACCAGCATCTAGACAGAATGTTCCTTGTAAGCAGCATCTGACCATCTATTTTGTGAAAAATAAAATACTCCATTATTTGTATAATCAAGTGAATCTGCTTCTATGGAAAATGTGTGAATTCCAACAAAGGATGCAGAAACCGCATCCGAGTTTTGTCTACAGAACTGCAGAATCCAGCAGCGCTATAGAAATAAGTAATGTAAATCAATAACAAATCTGGTCTCGAAAACAGAAGCTCTATAGGTACCTTTTAGGTATTCAGTTATACTCATACCTTAAAATAATAGGGCCTTGTTTCTATAGAATGTGTTCATTTCACTGTAAACTTCTATTATATCCTGTTCATTCCCCACCTGTCATACACAGGTAAAGTGCTAGGCGCCTGTTTCTATGGAATATGCGTTCATTTCACTATAAACTCTTCATATATTCTATTTATTCAATCTTTATTTAGCCCTGGAAACCTTACTTGCCGCTCCTCCGCTCTATATTACTTATTAATAATGTTAATTCTTTTCTTCTTTTTTTTTTTAGTATGACCCTCACAAAAGGTCCCGCCCACTGCACCCAACTACTGTGTAATGGCTCTGGAAGAAAGCTAATTGAGGGCCTTGCCGTCTCCCAGCTTTTCTGGACATTGGATAGTCTATTCGGCATCTAGGGCTGAGAGATACCGCCAAACTGTGCCTCAACCTTTACACTACTACCAATATTTCCACCATATAGTGGTAAGTACCAGTGTACACCGCTTCTGCAGACTGAATGTTACCTCCATACAATGACCATATAGTGGTAGGTACTAGTGTACACAGGCTCTGCACACTGTATATGACCTCCATACAGTGACCATATAGTGGTAGATACCAGTGTACACAGGAGCTCTGCAGACTGTATATTACCACCATACAGTGACCATATAGTGATAGATACCAGTGTACACCGGCTCTGCAGACTGTATTAACCCTATACAGTGACCATATAGTGGTAGATATCAGTTTACATAGGTTCGGTTCTGCAGACTGTATGTTACCCCCCATACAGTGAAAATAGTGGTAATACCCGTGTTCCAGGGCTTGCAGACTGATATTACCCCCATACAGGGCCCTTTTTGGGGTAGCTCCAGTGGACACAGGCTCTGCAGACTGTACATTAACCCTATATAGTGACCATATAGTGGTAGATACCAGTGGACACAGGAGCTCTGCAAACTGTATATAACCTCCATATGGTGGTAGATACCAGTTTACACAGGTTCGGTTCTGCAGACTGTATGTTCCCCCCTGTACAGTGACCATATAGTGATAGATACCCGTGTACACCGGCTCTGCAGACTGTATATTACCTCAATACAGTGGTAGATACCAGTGAACAAGGGCTCTGCAGACTCATAACCGATTACAGTGAAGTTACATTTACGGATTCACAGGAGATGTCTTTTCTGATTAGAGTCATTCACTTTCCTTGTTCTCCATCCGGCCAGGACCACCATGATGACTTCTCCCGGCCACGACTCCTACTTGCAGAATTTACCACACAAATATTTTAGAATCCTCATTTTTCCAACACCTATATACCTACCTACTGAGATCTATGGGGATCTATATAGAAAAGCTTGGTGACCTGCTTTCCTATGATACCTGCTGTCGGGGATGGTGAGTCACCCTTCATTCCTATATTGGCCCCAATAAGGTAAGTAGGTATATATGTCCCCCCTGTAGTCTGCAGGCTGTCCAGGGGACCCCCGTAGCCTGCATTGGTGTCCCGCCAGGACATAGCCATAGGTCACAAAAGTTGGCCGTCGGGTCACCGTAACCCTATTTACTCCGTCAGGCTCTCCTCGCCCATACTGCCTACTACTACCTACCCAGTGGGGGCTAGTTATTTGTCCTGAGTGCTCCCTACTCTTCCTGTTCTTGTGTATATTATATCCTTATGCCTGTTTTTATGTTTTTCCTTGTAGCCCTTCTGTTGCCTATGTTGCTTACATGCTGCTCCGTATCATGCTGCTTTTCTTGCCTTGGTCCCGTGTGGTAAGCATTGATCCTCTTGTTTCTTTATCCATACCCACACATTACCTCCATCTATCTTTGCTCTTCTCTTCTTCTTTGTCTTTCCTAACAGGTCCCCTTTCATTGTCTCTCCTTTTCTTTGCCTTTTTAGGCCTTTGTCCTCACTCCTTTTTCCTCTTCTTATTCTGTCGTAGCTCATAGACCCTCTTCCTTATTCTGTTTTAGATATGTTTTAACTGCTCACTTACTTGTTACATCCCACCCTCTTCCTTCACAGTGGTCAATACGATTAAGGTCGCTACAACGACCGAAATGTCATCACTATATTTCTATGATCACAAGATTCCTCAAAGCTTCACAATTTGATGCCTATATATATTTGTATGTAAGTTGAAAGGTGTTCCAGGCCCTAACGTTGATCGTTGGTCTTATGGGGTATGAGTAAAAGTAGAAGCTAAGACTCATACTCACCTCCCGGACGCTCCCGTTCTCTCCCGGTGGCCGGTGCGTTCATCCAGGAAGTAAGTGGTGACCGTTCATTGTTCATATGATAGGTGCAGCCAATCACAGGCGACAACGTCATGTACACGTGACCTCTGCAGCAGTCACGTGAATGAAGTTCGTTCACTGCTTAAGCGAGGATTACGCACCGGCAGCCGGAAGGTAAGTATGAGTTTTATCTTCTATTTTTACTCCTACCCGGACAGACAAGTGAGCATGAACAGGTTCCGGAACGCCCCTTTAATTATATGGAGTGCATCACTGTAACTTAAAAATATTTTTGAAGAAGAAGGGTATGTTCACACGGCGTAATTGCGGGGCGCGTTTTGCGGCGTATTTGCGCTTCAGTACACCTGAAATGCGCCCACAATTACGATATTTCATAGCCTCCTGGTTCTCTTATTGGGTGGTGTGACTGTCTATATGCCTGTCACTCCAGGGCGATATGTATGAAACTTGGTGCCTCGACAATTTTTCACGTTTTTTTTTTTTTCCCCCCCCCTGTAAAATGCGCCTGAATATATTAAAGTGGTGAATGTGCGCTCATAAATGGCGCCTAAGGCTCAAGGCGCCGCACATCTGTGTTTGGCGTGCTATGGAACTTTGGCACATTAGTAATGCGTCAAATGTGTATTTGATATACAGTAATAGCCGCACACCACAGGTCTTGCTGAGACTTCTGGTGCAACATGAAGGATCACTACCATACATTCACTGACATGCTATTCTATCACCTTTTCTTTTATTTCTAGCCTGCTGTGATGTGTTTGTAATTCATGGCAATACAACACTAACTCCTAGATACAAATGTAATGTATTGGTTTAATTAATTTTATTTAATTTGAAATTATTTTTAGATTATATTAATCTTAAATACATTTTACAGGAGATAATTTATATATTTTTGGAATATTATATAATTTTATATTCTATAATTTATTATGAAATTTATATAATTTAATTTTATTTTTGTTTATCATGTGTCCAGATAAAACCCAAAAGTTCTGTCCCCAAAGTGAATAAAAATTTGCAGTGGGTATACGGGTTTTCTCTGCAAAAAAACCTTTAAAATTTTTTCAAAAAGAGCCAAAAATAATGTGTTTACCACGCCTGAAACGGCTGCCTTAGACAGCAGGGTGTGTACAAAGAAAAAGTAGATACGGCCCCGTTTGTCAAACCCTAATGAAGAATGTAAACTGAGATAAACCAAGTCTGTATTAAGTTCCAACACGTGAGGGGACTAATGGAAAAATACAAAAACTTTTTTGGAAATCTGAAAATCATATCCAAAAAACAAAAAGGGAGTGGATCAAACGCGCTGTGGTTTGGATGGTTTTGGCTGCAGCGGATCGCCCCTATAGTTTATTTGGGTTTGCTGGTCTTTCGGACAAGAATTGAATGTCAGTCTTGGAAAGTATTTGAAAGACCAATGGAGCTCTATCATCGTTGAAGCTGATGCTTGTTTCTATTAAAAGCGATGAAAAAGCCTGTATTAATTTAGATAAGTGTTTGGGTCCATTTGGGTCAATAGCGATAAACGCGCGTGTGAATTTTCCTTAAAAACCTATAGAGGTAAAAAACCCCCCATGGAATTTTTTAAGTGGTCCTCCCTAAAAAATTGTGTACCTTTTTTTACCTAGTCCAGTGGGGTAAAAGGTGCGCTGGCCGGTGCGCTCTCTTCTCCACGGGGAAGCCTAGGGTGAGTCACCCTTGGCTAGGGCCCTCAAACTCCCAATGATCTTTTCAGAACGACGTGCCATTCGTCGGGGGTTTCCCCGTAGCAGGGTGATTCACACTGGGCTTGCAGTCGGAGAAGGGGAGCGTCCCGGCCCGGAGGCCACTTTTTACTCCCACGGGGAAAAAAAATTTTTTCGACGACCATTAAATATAAATTCCATGGGAGGTCTTCTTCCCTGGTGGGGGATTTTAATTTTTGACATTGTATCATTTTTTTTTTAGGGACTTATGATCCGGGTTGTGGTTGGTTCGATTTACATTATCATTTTGGATTTAAGTACGGGTGCCGTATGCCTCGTTTTTTGCAGCCTGCGTTAAGGGGTTGTTCAAGCGTTTCGGATCCCAAAATCGCATCAAAAAGCCCGCGGGATCGGTCCCAACCCCTTGTATTTAGAGCAGCTGTGGTTGGGTATGTTGGAGCAGCAGGATGCAACTATAGTTTTTAATAGGGTCCTGTGGTTTTTCGGACCCGAATTGACTGCAATTTTTTGGGACGGATCCGAAAGACGAGTGAGACGCACATCAGTGAAACATCGTATGAACGCGATGCTGTTTCAATTAAAAGCAAAGTAAAAACATTGATGTTTGTTTTAGGTCCCACGATTGATCCAAACACATCTAAAAATATGTTCAACGGACCCAACAGCCCCGTGAACTTTCCTAGTGCAGCCATTTACGCGTTTGTATCGATTATTTTATTTATAATTTCATAAATTTGTTTATTTTACTGGTGGAAGTTTAGAAAAAATTTTGGGCATTTTTTGCCCTTACAGCAAATTTGTTCCATTCTGATCTCGCCCGACACATTGAAATGGTCTTTTGGGCGTGCAGTAATACGCCTAGTTCTGCCGCCCGTATTTATGTGTCTAAAATTACTAGTGTGGTGCGAATCCCTTTTGGAGGCCTTGGCAAATTAGGAAAAATGCTCATTTGACGCATTTTAGCCGAAAATTTGCATTGGGGCATTCATACTGTGCCCCCGGGGTTCCCGCGAAGTTTTTGTGGGTGTGGTGTAAGCCCGGAGGATCGTTAACAAGTTTTTTGGGTTCGTTTTGGATCCGTGTGGATGCGCGGATCGAAACCCATACTTTATTATAGGATCCCGCGGTCTTTGTCCAAGAAATTTACATGACAATAACTGGAAGGATCCGAAAAGAGCGGAGAGTTCGGGGATCATCTGTAAACGCTGATGGTGTTTTACTTGCGAGCAGTATAAAAAAACTGCTCCCTTTTTTGATACGTGTTTGGATTGTCTAGGGACCCAAACAGCATCAAAAGGTTGTTCACGCTGACCCAAAGCGTGTGAAAATACCCTAAGGCGTGTTCACACGGCTTATTCAAGCCGTAATTTGGGGCCGGGGTCCTGCCCGCAATACGGCTTGAAAAGGGCGGGGGCGGGAGCTGCCCCCGGCCCCCCTGACGATGCTTATTTACGGCACTAACGCCGTAAATAATGTGCAGTCATTTTCCCCCCCCCCCCCCGCGGCCCGGATTCGCCGAGCGGGGAGGAGGACGGAATCCATAGTTTTCCCATGGACTGATTACCCTAAGACAGGGACGGGTTGGAGCCGTATGCAGGCAAATCCCGGGGGGCAGTCGGGTCCAATACGCACCCCAAAAAAGCCCTGTGAACGAGGGTAACGGTGTAGAGTGGGACCTTTCAGGGGGGAAATGACAGGAAATGGAATTCTGACAAATGGGCAGAAATGCATTCTGTCCCTTTTATTTTTGCCATGTAAAGGGGTTTTTAAACTTTATTATTTTGTTTAAAAGGAAGAAGTTGTCATGATGCTGCATCTGAAGACCAAAGATATTTTATCTTGCATCAGGGGGGGATTTTTATTTTAAAACACAGTCATAAGGGTTTATTTTAATCAGTGATTTAAATCAAAGTTTTACCCAAATAGTTCTTCTTTTTAACTGCAAGTAGATGAAGATTTTTGAATCCCTTTTTTTTAAAACTTTTTTCTTTTTAATGGGTTAAACATTCATTTTGGACCCTGTTTGTGTGTACTTTGGAAGGAGAAAATAATCCTGCCCTTTAAAAACAATTTAAATGATTTATTTAACTGAAACAATAAAAAACCCTTACAGCTAAGTTTTTTGCCTTTTTAAAAAACTCCAGTTTGTTAAAATAATTTGGCTAAACAAAATATATAAAATTTTTAAGAATTGACGTCAGCCCCCCCCCCACATGAAAAACTTAAATACTAAGCCGCGTCCCCTGTGCTCCTTGCGTCTCTTTATCCCTTTCTTCTTTTTGTTTTATCTAATCTGGAAAAGAAAAAAGCTTTCCCGTTTTTGGGGCCCAAAGATTTCAAATTTTGAATGAATGAGTCCAAGGGGGAAAAAAATTCTTTTTAACGCCTGAAAAAAGCTACTCGTTAAAAGTGAAATCATTACTTTAAAAAGTCTCAAATCCAAAACGTAAGTGACTTCCACCTTTTAAACTTGTGCCTTTT
>JAODAL010052908.1:0-25656 GCA_025379985.1 Phyllomedusa bahiana
GCTGGCGCTGATGGATGAGAAGGTAGAACCGGCAGAGAAAAGGAATCCAGAGTCGGTGATGGTGGTGGTGCTGCCGAAGGTGGGGGTAAGTCCATGAATGAGTCTGGTTCTGGTGGTGGAGGGAATGTGGGTGTAATTTGCAACGGAACTGAGGCTATACTCCTGAGCAAGGGTGAAGTTGTCCTGGGAGAGTTAGTGGTTTGAGTAAGGGAGAGCCATGTAGTCTTCAGACATTTGGCCATAGCGTTTGTAAGTACCACTATCCGTTAGTAGTAACAAGTGAAGTGCATGGAGGAGAGGCGGGAGTCGGAATGTTAGGTGTATCAAGATGGCCGCTGTTCAACTTCAACCCGGAACTTCCGGGTTCTTTGGATTGCTTAGGACTACAAATATGGCCACAGGAAATGCAAAGGGCGGGGTTTGGTTTTGCCTTTCCGGATACAGAGAATGTTTGGACTTCATAAAAATGGCTACAGAAAATAATGGGAGGTTCTGGCACGGGAGCTGAGGGAAGAATACCGGGAGGGGCAGGAGCTGAGGTAATACAAGGTGTGATCAGTGTTGTACGTTCCCTCCCACAATCTACGCAACTTTCAGTGTTAATGGAATTTGATGACGTCAGTCCACCAACATTGAAAGTCGCCATCTTGGAATGGCGGCAGCTCACTCTTTATACATATGCATTCTTCAAATCCTTCTTATTTTTTACATTCAGTTTCAATGTAACTATGCTTTGCCAAGACATCGTTATTTTCTTTCAGTGTTGTCTCCCACATGCTAGCTTATCTCCGTGATTTATGCTCGTTACACAGAGCGTAATTATGCTTTTTCTCTCAAGTCTCATATATATTTTACTATTTTTCTCTTCGATCAAACTACTCGACTGCACCTTTTGACTGAGCGCTATAATTTTTCAGTACGCCATACAGCCGAGGGGAGAAATGTGCCCGCAGGGACAAACCCCCCTTAACAGATGCTTTGAATCGAAGCCAAGGTTATACACTCTGCCAGAATTTCAGTGTGAAAGATAACAAGTGATGTAGCTTGAATATAAAATTAACCCTGAATGCAGTTTTTCCTTACCTAAGTAAAACAGAACAAATTAACACATGTGTATGTTGAGATTAAGTCCCAAACATATCTAACTAATTTCAAATATTATCTGATTATACCATCTGTATACCATCTGTATAATCTGTCAAACTTGGAGAAAATCTTTGCTCCACGAAGCCGGTCAAACAGTTCGGTGACCAATGGCAAGGGATAGCGATTTTTCACAGTGATTTTGTTAAGGCCCCGATAGTCGATACAGGGCCGTAGGGAGCCATCTTTCTTCTGCATGACGAAAAATCCTGCCCCCGCCGGAGAGGAGGATTTGCGTATAAAGCCCGTCTGAAGGTTTTCCCGAATATAGGTCGACATGGCCTGGGTCTCCAATACCGACAGTGGGTAGACCCTGCCCCTGGGAGGACTGGTTCCCGGTACCAAATCAATTGGGCAGTCGTAAGGGCGATGAGGTGGAAGGGTCTCGGCCTGCTTCTCTAAGAAGATGTCCGCATAATCCCAGTATTCATTGGGCAGACCTGGCAGAGGCCTGGAGGATGGTTGGGAAGGAACGGAGCGCACCGGGCGAGGTGCCACCAGGCAAAGGTTCCGGCAGTGAGGACCCCAGCGCACGACCTCGCCTGTCTTCCAATTAAGCGTAGGGGCATGGTGCTGCAGCTACAGAAGCCCCAACAGGATCGCTGAGGAAGATCGAGACAGCACGTAGAGGGAGATCTTCTCTTTGTGCAAGGCGCCCACGTGGAGGGTCATCGGCTTGGTCCTGTACCGAACGGGGTCTCCAAGGAGCTCCCCTGTGGCCGAGGATCTCACCATCGGCGTCTCCAGTCTAACCACTGGAAGCTGATACCGGGATATGAGGGCGGTGTGGATAAAATTCCCGGCGGAACCGGAATCCAGGAACGCAGAAGCCTGGAACACAATACCCGAGTCAGTCCTGATCTCCACCGGCATAGTCAGGTGCGGAGAGGATGAATTCTCACCTAGGGATGCTTCTCCAACATGCCCTAGGTGCGGGCGTTTCCCGGACGTTGGGGGCAAAGCAGACAGCTCCTGTGAAATGATCCGGACCGGCGCAGTACAGGCACAGCTTCTCTGCCCGCCGATGGGATAACTCTTGTTCAGAGAGGTGGGCCTGATCCACCTGCATGGGTTCTTCCCCAGATGGTGAAGGAAGCGGCAGTGGAGGCCTCTGGAATACAGGAGCCAGGCGTGGCAGACGGCGGGGTCGCACCAGGTCACGATCTTGGCGAAGCTCTTCTTGCCTCTCTGCGAAGCGCACATCTATGAGGGAGGCCAGGTGGATTAGTTCGCTTAAGGAGGATGGCAAGTCTCTTGCTGCAAGGGCGTCCTTAACCCTGCTGGAAAGGCCCTTCTTAATAGTGGCGCACAGTGCGGCGTTATTCCAAGACAGCTCTGACGCCAGAGTGCGAAACTGTACCGCATAGTCTCCGACCAAGGATTCGCCCTGGCGCAGGTTCAAGAGTGCCGTTTCCACAGATGATGCCCATGCTGGCTCCTCGAAGACACTGCGGAATTCTGTGAGGAAGGCCTGCAGGTCCGCAGTCACCGGATCGCTACTGTCCCATAGGGGTGTAGCCCAGGCCAGGGCGCTCCCGGACAACAGGCTGACCACAAACGCCACCATGGAACGTTCAGACAGGAATTGGTCCCCCATTAACTCGATGTGCATGGTGCACTGGGTGAGGAATCCCCTGCAGAGCTTGGGATCGCCGTCAAATTTGGCAGGCCGCGACAAACGAAGCTTGGGTCCCAACGGAGTCAGTGGCGTCGCCGGATTGGAGGCGGCCACGGGAGGAGGTGACGGCTGCTGCTGGGCAGTGACGAGCTGCTGTATCATGGTGGTCAACTGATCCAGCTATTGCGCCTGCTGGGCCAGTTGTTGAGACTGCTGGGCCACCACGCAATAGAGGTCCGCCACACTGGGCAGCGGTACCTTGGCGGGATCCATGACCTAATCTTACTGTAACGGTCCCGGACGTAGAAGTGGATCCACTGGACCACCGCAAGCGATGGTGTAAGCCACGCCAGGGAGCGGAGTCTAAGTAGGTCCCGGTATTCACCAGAGCCCGCCGCAAAGCGGGATGGACTTGCTGCGGCGGGAGTCTACCAGGTCGCTACCCCTGACGTGACTTGCTTGCGGAGGCAGCCGAGGTGTTGCGTGGTACAAAATCGTAAGGCAGGCTCGTAGTCGGGGACAGGCAAAATGTCAGGACAGGCGGCTATGGTTCATGGTCGTGGACTGGCAGAAGGTCAGGGCAGGCGGCAGAGATTTGTGGTCAGGAAACGGTAGCAAACGGTACGGTACACGGTAGATCAGAACTAGACAACTGGGAACGCTTTCTCAATAGGCAAGGCACTAAAGATCCAGCAGGGAGCGGGCAGAAGCGCCCAGGTAATATAGGGGCAGTGACTGGCAATTAGCCAATTACGGGTGCACTGGCCCTTTAAATTTCACAGAGGCGGCGCGCGCGTGCCCTAGAGCACGGGAACGCGCGCGCCGGGCAGCAGGAGGCTGCAGCAACACAGGAGCGCGGCCGGGTGAGTACCGGCGCGCCGGAGGGCGAGTGCGTCCGTCGCCCGACACCCGGGCAGCGGCGGCACTCGTCCTGGCAGCGGGGAAGCAGGTAGAGCCGCGGCGGCGCCTGCAGCCCGAGTTGCGGGCTGCAGCGCTATTCGCAACACTAGTTTTATCATTAATCGCCCTCAGATCCCTTTCCATTGCTTCTTGGAAGGCATCCAATGCTGGGACCCTAGCCTGCAAGGGGTAAAAAAGTGGATTGTGCGGCTTATGATGAATTTCTGTATTTTCAAACTCTTCTATCCCTATATTTTCCTTTCCTAGATCTTTTAAAAAATTTTAAGATTTTTGTTCAGAAAAAAACTAATTTACATATTCATTAGTATATTTCTCCTCCACATCTAGCAGATCCTTATCTTGATCTACAGTACATCACCATAATAACCTGTAGAATTAATTTAACAAGTTATTAAGTGTAAAATGTGAATGGTGTAAAAAATAATTAAAAAAACAAAAAAAGTGAAAAAAATTTAAAAAAATTCTGAGATAATTTATAAGTAAACTTAAACTATTCCCCCAAAAAGTTCAACTTGTCCGGAATAAAACAAGGCCTCATACAACTGCGTCACTGAAAAAATAAAAAAGTTACGGCTGTTCAAACAAAAGGCGGAAAAACACTCTTAAAATTTGCTGGTCATTAAGTACTTTTCAGGTGTTCGGCTTAAGAGGTTACACAATTTGAGACAGCCCATATGATGATGGTGTCATGTCATTGGAAGCTGGTTTATTGACAACATCTGAGTTAGAGACCCACCTGTGGATGTATTTTTAATGCACACCAGAACAACACTGCTTAACATCATGGGAAAGTCTAGAGAAATCAGCCAAGATATCAGGAGGGGAATTGTGGACTTGCACAATTCTGGATCATCTTTGTGTGCAATTTCCAGTTACTTGAAGGTGCCTTGTTCATCTGTACAAACAATTATATGCAAGTACAAACAAGATGGAGATGTTCAGCCATCATACCACTCAGGAAGGAGACGGATCCTGTGTTTCAGAGATGAATGTGCTTTGGTCCGACATGTGTATATCAACCCAACAAACCCAAAGACCTTGTCAAGATGCTAGTGGAAGCTGGTAAGATTGTGTCATTATCCATAGTGAAACGAGTACTATATCAACATGAGCTGAAAGTCCACTCTGCCATTAAGAAGCCATTACTCCAAAAGAAATATATAAACATGTAAAATCATAATAAAGGCAGCAAAGCTGGAGACAGAAAGACATATTGCCATAGAAAGTAAAACTAACCCCAAAATATTTTTAATTATATAAATAGTAAAAAGAAAACAGAAAATGTTGGCCCTTTGAAAAGTATTGAGGGAGATATTGTGGAGGACGATGAAAATAAAGCAAACCTATTAAACAATTTTGTCTCCATTTACGAGGAGGATGAACTTCCTGTTGATGGGCAAAGGGATGAGGTAAACTCCACCTTAAATGTTTCTTGTCTAACCAAGGAAGAAGTGCAGCTCCATCTTAAGAAGATTAAAATAGACAAATCCCCAGGTCCTGATGGTATACACCCTTGTATCCTAAGGGAATTGTCACGGCGCTTGGCGCCGCGGCTCGCCACAGCCGCCCCCCTGCGCTTACGGGGTCCGGCTCGGGTGCCGCGGCTGTCCGCAGCCGTTGTCCTTCTGCCCTTGGCCGGGAGACCCCGTACTCACCAGTCCCCGCTCCTGTGTCCGGCTCTGGCTCTGACAGCCGCCGCGTGCGTGCCAGTTGCTGGTCTGGATTTAAAGGGCCAGCGCGCCGTTAATTGGTTTTTGACGGCCACTAGTCCAGCCAGTTTGTTGGTGTGCGTTAGCAAGTCTTGAGAGTGTTCTAGTCCTGTCTGATTATCCGTGTACCAGTCCGTCCGCTACGTTTCCTGACCTTGCCTGTTTGCCGCCTTCCCTGACCGTCTGCCTGTCTCTGACCACAAACCTCTGCCGCCTGCCTTGACCCCCTGCCTGTCCCCAACTACGCCTCCGGATTACGTTTCTGTACCACGCATTACCCCGGCCGCCAATGCAAGCAAGTCACGTCAGGGGTAGCGACCTGGTAGCCTCACGCCGCAGCAAGTCCATCCCGCTTAGCGGTGGGCTCTGGTGGATACCGGGGGCTACTTAGACTCCGCTCCCTGGCTTACACCATCACTTGCGGTGGTCCAGCGAATCCACCAAACCCGTCACAGTACAAACTGGCCATGGATTTCGCCAGGGTACCCTTGCCCATCCTCTGGGACGTCTCGACGGCTGTCGCCCAGCAGTGCCAGCGTATTGACCAGCTCGCGGCCATGATGCAGAACCTTGCAGCTCGTGTTCCTCCGCCTGCGGCGGCCGCCGCCTCACCAGCACCAGTTGCTCCTGCACCAGGACCTTCCCTGCAACTGCCGCTTCCGTCACGCTATGATGGAGATCCCAGTAAATGCCGTGGCTTCATCAGTCAATGCTCCATCCACCTGGAGATGTTGGGGCACCAATTCCCCACCGAGCGAGCTAAGGTGGCCTTTATAATTAGTCTCTTGTCGGGAGAAGCCTTGGCCTGGGCCACTCTAGTATGGGACGGAGGAGATCCGCTGACGACGAATCTACAAGCCTTTCTCCAGGGGTTCCGCAACGTCTTCGAGGAACCTGGCCGCACCTCCTCCGCGGCCTAGGCTCTACTCCGTCTCCGTCTGGGCGACTACACTGTGGGTCACTTCTCCGTGCAGTTCCGCACCCTTGCCTCTGAATTGAATTGGAATAATGAGGCCTTGGTGGCAACCTTCTGGCAAGGTCTCTCGGGCCATATTAAGGATGAGCTCGCTGGCCGGGATCTGCCGTCCACTCTGGATGAACTGATTCAGTTGGCCTCCTGAATTGACATTCGTTTTGCGGAGAGAAACAAGAGCTCCGCCTTCAACGGGAGGTCACCCATCCACGCCGGCTACCTCATTCGACTCCCGTCTCTCAACATTCTCCACTACCTCTGCCAAGGGTTCCGGAGGATGAATCCGTACGAATCGAGAGAGCCCACTTGACCCAGGAAGAATACTCGCAGCGTCGTCTGAGGCAGTTATGCTTCTACTGTGGCGGTTCCGGCCACTTCATTGGGGACTGTCTGGTATGTCTGGGAAACTCGTGCACCTTAGGGTTCGCAGGAGAGGCATCTCTAGGTGTCAGTGCGGCCTCTCTCCATCTGACCATTCCTGTACTCTGTGGAATTTCACCGGACAGCACCTTCCAAGCCACCGCCTTCCTTGATTTGGGGTCCGCTGGGAATTTCGTCAGCCAAGCTCTGGTTTCCAAGTTTCGTCTCCCAGTGACCCCTCTGCAGAAACCCATGTTCGTTTCTTCCGTCAGTGGCGAATGCCTAAAGGACGCTATCCGGTTCTGCACGGCGCCCCTCTGTTTACAGATAGGCGCTCTACACAAGGAAACTCTGAAGCTGCTGGTCCTGCCTCGTTCCTCTTCTGAGATTCTCCTGGGCCTACCTTGGTTACAAGAGCATGCTCCGACCTTGGACTGGAACACGGGCGAAATTATCCGTTGGGGCCCTGCGTGCCACTCGCGATGCCTTCCGGTTCTCCGTTCTGCCCTTCGGCCCGCCCCGGTAAACGCTACCAAACCTCTGTCGGGTCTGCCCACTCCGTACCTAGACTTTGCCGACATGTTTTCTGAAAGACAGGCCGAAACGCTGCCCCCGTACTGGCCGTATGATTGTCCGATTGACCTGCAACCTGGTAGTACTCCTCCCCGAGGCAGAGTCTATCCTCTTTCCGTCCCGGAGACTAAAGCTATGACGGAGTATATTCAGGAGAACCTCCGTAAGGGCTTCATACGCAAGTCTTCCTCCCCTGTGGGGGCTGGCTTCTTCTTTGTCGAAAAGAAGGATGGTACTCTACGATCCTGTATCGATTATCGGGGGCTTAACAAAATTACTATCAAAAATCGATACCCCCTGCCTCTGATTGTCGGAGCTATTTGATCGCCTGCGTGGTGTGAAAAATTTTTCCAAGTTGGACTTGCGGGGAGCGTACAACCTGATCCGTATCCGTAAAGGCGACGAGTGGAAAACGGCTTTCAACACCAGAGATGGCCATTTTGAATATCTGGTCATGCCATTTGGCCTCTGCAATGCTCCGGCAGTTTTCCAGAATTTCGTCAACGAGATCTTCCACGACCTCCTCTATGTCTGTGTCATCGTTTACTTGGATGACATCCTGATCTTCTCTCCTGATCTTAAGACTCACCGCCACCACGTCCGCCTGGTGCTCAAACGTCTCCGAGACCATCAGTTATATGCCAAACTCGAGAAATGCCTCTTTGAACACACCTCGTTGCCCTTCCTGGGGTACATCGTCTCGGATCAGGGTCTCCAGATGGATCCCTCTAAGCTGTCTGCAGTCTAACAGTGGCCTCGCCCAGTGGGCCTTCGGGCTATCCAACATGTTCTGGGCTTTGCAAGTTACTACAGGCAGTTCATCCCGCACTTCTCCCCGCTCGTGGCCCCGCTGGTGGCACTGACGAAGAAAGATGCCAACCCCAAATCCTGGCCTCCAGAAGCTCAAGAAGCCTTTGAGCTCCTCAAATCTGCATTTGCTTCGGCTCCTGTTCTGTCTCGCCCGGACCCGCAGCGTCCATTCGTCCTTGACGTGGATACCTCCTCAGTGGGTGCAGGAGCCGTCCTCTTACAGAAGTCTGCCTCTGGAAAACTGCGTACTTGCGTTTTTTTCTCTAAGACCTTCACTCCAGCCAAGCGAAATGATTAGATTGGAGATCGTGAATTACTGGCCATAAAGTTGGCCCTAGAAGAATGGCGGCACTTGCTGGAGGGTGCTCGCCATCCCATCGAAATCTTCACGGATCACAAAAACCTCCTTTATCTTCAGTCAGCTCAACGACTAAATCCTCGTCAAGCCAGGTGGTCCCTCTTCTTCGCCCGCTTTGACTTTTTCCTGCACTTTCGGCCAGCTGAGAAGAACGTCAGGGCGGATGCCCTTTCTAGATCTTTGGACACTGTGGGCTCAGAACCGCCTTTGCAGCACATAATTCGTCCAGAACGTCTCCTCACGGCGGCCCCCAGGGATCTTAAACATCTACCTCCGGGGAAGACCGACTTCCGCCCTGCCATGCGGCCTCGTATTTAAAAGTGGGGACAGTCTTCCCGAACTGCTGGCCATCCTGGAGTGCATAAGTCTCTTCAATTAATTTCTCGCTATTACTGGTGGCCTACCATCACTCAAGATGTTAGGGACTTTGTCCTGGCCTGCACCTCCTGTGCTCGTAACAAAGTCCCTCGCCTCAGACCCGCGGGTCTATTGCTGCCTCTCCTGGTGCCGGATAAACCCTGGTCCCATAGAGCCATGGACTTCGTTACCGACCTCCCAGCCTCCTCGGGTAACACGGTCAATTGGCCCAACTTTTTTTCCAGCACGTTTTTCGGCTACACGGGCTCCCATTACTTATCGTTTCCGATAAGGGAGTCCAGTTTGTGTCAAAATTCTGGCGGGCTCTGTGTGCTCAGTTACAGGTTCAACTGGACTTCTCGTCGGCATACCACCCTCAAACCAATGGGCAGGTAGAAAGGGTTAACCAGGTTTTGGGGACCTACCTGCGACATTTTGTATCCGCCCGTCAGGATAACTGGTCTGACCTCCTCCCCTGGGCGGAATTTTCGTACAATTCCTTGGACTCTGAGTCCGCTGGAGCCTCTCCCTTTTTTGTTGTCTTTGGGCTACATTCCCCCTCCCCCCCGCCTCTACCTCTGCCTGCCTCTTGTCACTTTCCAGCCGTGGATGCCCAAGTACGGGACATCAAGTCACGCTGGCAAGTCACACTACAGGCCCTTCTACGGGCCTCCACCCGCACCAAAGTCCAGGCCGACAGGTACCGGAGACCTGCACCCATATTTGAGCCGGGTGATAGGGTTTGGTTATCTGCCAAGTACATTCGCTTCAAGGTGCCCAGTTACAAGTTGGGCCCTAAGTATTTGGGCCCTTTTGTTGTACTTCGGCAATTAAACCCGGTGTCCTACAAGCTCCGCTTGCCCCCGACTTTACGTAATCCAAACGCGTTTCACGTGTCCCTCCTCAAGCCGGTGGTGCTGAACCCCTTCTCCCGTAGATCTGTCTCCCCTTCTCCTGTTGCTAATACAGATAACATCTTTGAGGTCAAGGAGGTGCTGGCGGAGAAGATGGTGAGGGGTAAGCGGTTCTTCCTTATTGACTGGAAGGGTTTCGGTCCCGAGGAGCGTTCATGGGAACCTGAGGCCAGTCTGTCCCCTGATCTCCTCTCTAAATTCCAAAGGAAGAGGGGGAGAGCTAAGGGGGGTGTACTGTCACGGCGCTTGGCCGGGGGTACTGTCACGGTGCTGCCCGCAGCCGTTGTCCTTCTGCCCTTGGCCGGGAGACCCCGTACTCACCAGTCCCCGCTCCTGTGTCCGGCTCTGACAGCCGCCGCGCGCGTGCCCGTTGCTTAAGGCGCGCGCGCGCGCGCGCGCGATGGCTGGTCTGTATTTAAAGGGCCAGCGCGCCGTTAATTGGTTATTGACGGCCGCTGGTCCTATATAAGGTATACGCCCCCAACACTCTCTGCCAGTTTGTTGGTGTGCGTTAGCAGGTATTGAGAGTGTTCTAGTCCTGTCTGATTACCCGTGTACCAGTATGTTCCGCTACGTTTCCTGACCTTGCCTGTTTGCCGCCTGCCCTGACAGACTGCCTGTCTCTGACCACAAACCTCTGCCGCTGCCCTGACCTCCTGCCTGTCCCCGACTACGCCTCCGGATTATGTTTCTGTACCACGCATTACCCCGGCCGCCAACGCAAGCAAGTCACGTCAGGGGTAGTGACCTGGTAGCCTCACGCCGCAGCAAGTCCATCCCGCTTTGCGGCGGGCTCTGGTGAATACCGGGGGCTACTTAGACTCCGCTCCCTGGTGTGGCTTACACCATCGCTTGCGGTGGTCCAGCGAATCCACCAAACCCGTCACAGGAGTTAAGTAATGTCATAGGTAGGTGCCTATTCTTAATATTTATGGACGCTATAATAATTTGGTATGTCCCAAAGAATTGGCACATAGCAAATGTGGTGCCAATATTCAAAAAGGGGTCAAAGTGATCCTGGAAACTATAGACCGGTAAGTTTAACATCTGTTGTGGGTAAAATGTTTAAAGGTTTTCTAAGGGATGCTATCCTGGAGTATCTGACTGAACATAAATGTATAATGCCGTTCCAGCATGGGCTTATGAAGGATCGGTCCTATCAAACTAATCTCATCAGCTTCTATGAGGAAGTTAGTTCTAGACTGGATCGGGGTGAGACATTTGATGTCACACATTTTTCTAAAGCATTTGATACTGTGCCAGATCCCAAATTATTGGAGACTCAGTTTAACATAATTGAGAAATGCCTAAAAGATAGATATTATCTGGATTGGAATGTAAACAGAGGCAAAAGGATTGTTTCCTTAACCCCTTACTGACATACAGTGGGTTCAGAAAGTATTCAGACCCCTTTACATTTTTCACTCTTCCTTTCATTGCAGCCATTTGGTAAGATCCAAAAAGTTAATTTTTTTGCTCATTAGGGCATGTCCCCATGGCAGAGGACAAATACCGGTTGGTTTATCCGACCGGTATTTTTCCTGTTTTAGTGCCGTCCCCACGGCCGCGGGGAGGATGGCTTTTCTCCGCGATGAGTGGAGTAAGCTGGGGACATATGTGCAACTCTGTTAGGGCTTATATACCACCTGAAATGTAACTTTCTGGAAAGTTCAGTATGATTAGCACATCTAGAAAGGTTGAGTGGGATTGCTGACGCCTCAATCCATTGATCAACCAAGAAGATTCGTTTTAGTTCCCTTTCCCATCTCCGAGCATAATCAGGCTTATTATTAAGGTTTTCCTTAGTTAGCATGGCATATGCTGATGAAATCCCCTTCTCATAACCCTTCTTCCGGAATAAGAAATTGTGAAATGGGGTAGTTAACTGCGGACGGGGATGCCACTTCCAAGACTGCAGTATGCTCCTGACTTGTAAGTAGCATAGGAATTGAGACTGGGGGATGTCAAACTCCAAGCTGATAATAGAGAATGATTTGAGGACTTCATCCTCATATAACTGTCCTATGTTATTAGAGATGGGCGAATCGATTCTAACGAAGTGGAATTCGTTTAGAATTTCAGGAAAACTGTGATTCTGCGCGAAGCTGCAGATTAGGGTGATTCGCGGGAACGAAGCGTGTTTTTAATTGCTAAAATGGCCGCAAGTACATGGCATTACAGAGGGCAGAGAACTCTGGGAGGAAGAAAGGAGGACCCTCAATGACATGTGCAGAGATGAAGCCAATCAGAGACCGGCAGGATTCTGTGAAGTCACAACACTATATAAGTCCGGACGCCATGCTGGCTGCTCACACTGCTCTGCAGCTGCTGCAGAGATCTCACACAAAAGAAATTGCTTTTAACAGCGATTTTGGGGGGTGTTACTGCTTTTATAAGAGACTGCTCCTCTTCCGTTATAATTTTGATTCAGTTTGTGGGGTAATTGTAATTCAAGTCCAGGGTGGGTGTAATTCTGCCCCATATACATTTAAATGCCATCTGGTCAGTTCTGGAGCGTATTGAATATCCAAGGGTTATTTAAGCCTGTTTGTGCTTTCATATTTAGTAAAATAAACAGCGTTTTTACACGCCACATACCAGTTAATTTTTTTCTGGTGATTTCTGTGGCGCAATTTATATCCAAGGGTTATTGAAGCCTGTTTGTGCTTTTATATTCAGTAAAATAGACGGCGTTTTTACACGCCACATACAAGTAAATTTTTTCCTGGTGATTTCTGTGGCGCAATTTATATCCAAGGGTTATTGAAGCCTGTTTGTGCTTTTATATTCAGTAAAATAGACGGCGTTTTTACGCGCCACATACAAGTTAATTTTTTCCTGGTGATTTCTGTAGCGCAATTTATATCCAAGGGTTATTTAAGCCTGTTTGTGCTTTTATATTCAGTAAAATACATGGCATTTTTACACGCCACATACGAGTTAATTTTTCCCTATTGATTTCTATAGCGCAATTTATATCCAAGGGTTATTGAAGCCTGTTTGTGCTTTTATATTCAGTAAAATACACAGCATTTTTACACGCCACATACGAGTTAATTTTTTCCTGGTGATTTCTGTAGCGCAATTTATATCCAAGGGTTATTTAAGCCTGTTTGTGCTTTTATATTCAGTAAAATACACAGCGTTTTTACACGCCACATACGAGTTAATTTTTTCCTGGTGATTTCTGTAGCGCAATTTATATCTAAGGTTTATTTAATCCTGTTTGTGCTTTATAATTCTTAAAATACACAGTGTTTTTACACGCCACATACAAGTAATTTTTTCCTGGTGATTCTGTAGCGCAATTTTATATCCAAGGGTTATTTAAGCCTGTTTGTGCTTTTATACTCAGTAAAATACACAGCATTTTTACACGCCAAAATACCAGTTAATTTTTTCCTGGTGATTTCTGTAGCGCAATTTATATCCAACGATTATTTAAGCCTGTTTGTGCTTTTATATTCAGTAAAATACACAGTGTTTTTACACGCCACATACAAGTTAATTTTTTCCTGGTGATTTCTGTAGCGCAATTTATATCCAACGATTATTTAAGCCTGTTTGTGCTTTTATATTCAGTAAAATACACAGTGTTTTTACACGCCACATACCAGTTAATTTTTTCCTGGTGATTTCTGTAGCGTGATTTATATCCAAGGGTTATTGAAGCCTGTTTGTGATATTATATTCAGTAAAATACACAGTGTTTTTTACACGCCACATACCAGTTAATTTTTTCCTGGTGATTTCTGTAGCGCAATTTATATCCAATGATTATTTAAGCCTGTTTGTGCTTTTATATTCAGTAAAATACACAGCGTTTTTACACGCCACATAAGAGTTAATTTTTCCTGGTGATTTCTGTAGCACAATTTATATCCAAGGGTTATTTAAGTCTGTTTGTGCTTTTATATTCAGTAAAATACATGGCGTTTTTACACGCCACATACGAGTTAATTTTTTCCCTAGTGAGTTCTGTAGCGAAATTTATATCCAGGGGTTATTGAAGCCGGTTTGTGCTTTTATATTCAGTAATATACACAGCATTTTTTACACGCCACATACCAGTTAATTTTTTCCTGGTGATTTCTGTAGCGTGATTTATATCCAAGGGTTATTGAAGCCTGTTTGTGATATTATATTCAGTAAAATACACGGCGTTTTTACACGCCACATATGAGTTAATTTTTCCTGGTGATTTCTGTAGCGCATTTTATATACAAGGGTTATTTAAGCCTGTTTGTGCTTTTACAGTCAGTAAAATACACAGCGTTTTTACACGCCACATACGAGTTAATTTTTACCTATTGATTTCTATAGCGCAATTTATATCCAAGGGTTATTGAAGCCTGTTTGTGATTTTATAGTCAGTAAAATACACGCCGTTTTTACACGCCACATACGAGTTAATTTTTTTCTGGTGATTTCTGTAGCGCAATTTATATCCAAAAGATTATTTAAGCCGTTTGTGCTTTTATATTCAGTAAAATACACAGTGTTTTTTACACGCCACATACAAGTTAATTTTTTTCCTTGGTGATTTCTGTAGCGCAAAATTTTTATCCAACCCATTATTTAAGCCTGTTGTGCTTTTATATTCAGTAAAATACACAGTGTTTTTACACGCCACATACCAGTTAATTTTTTCCTGGTGATTTCTGTAGCGCAATTTATATCCAAGGGTTATTGAAGCCTGTTTGTGATTTTATATTCAGTAAAATACACAGCGTTTTTACACGCCCACATACCAGTTAATTTTTTCCTGGTGATTCCTTTAGCGCAATTTATTTCCAATGGTTAATTAAGCCTGTTTGTGCTTTTATATTCAGTAAAATACACGGTGTTTTTACACGCCACATGAGTTAATTTTTTCCTGGTGATTTCTGTAGCACAATTTATATCCAAGGGTTATTTAAGTCTGTTTGTGCTTTTATATTCAGTAAAATACATGGCATTTTTACACGCCACATACGAGTTAAGTTTTCCCTCGTGATTGCTGTCGCGCAATTTATATCCAAGGGTTATTGAAGCCTGTTTGTGCTTTTATATTCAGTAAAATAGACAGCATTTTTACACGCCACATACCAGATAATTTTTCCTAGTGATTTCTGTAGCGCAATTTTATCCAAGGGTTTTTTTAAGCCTGTTTTTTGCTTTTATATTCAAAAAATACATGGCATTTTTTAAAACACCACTACGAGTTAATTTTTCCCTATTGATTTTTGTAGCGCAATTTTATCCAAAGGGTTATTAAGCCTGTTTGTGCTTTTAAAATTCAGTAAAATAAACGGCGTTTTTACACGCCACATACGAGTTAATTTTTTCCTGGTGATTTCTGTAGCGCAATTTTTATCCAAGGGTTTTTTAAGCCTGTTTGTGCTTTTATATTCAGTAAAAAACACAGCGTTTTTACACGCCACATACGAGTTAATTTTTTCCTGGTGATTTCTGTAGCGCAATTTATATCCAACGATTATTTAAGCCTGTTTGTGCTTTTATATTCAGTAAAATACACAGTGTTTTTACACGCCACATACAAGTTAATTTTTTCCTGGTGATTTCTGTAGCGCAATTTATATCCAAGGGTTATTGAAGCCTGTTTGTGCATTTATACTCAGTAAAATACACAGCATTTTTTACACGCCACATACCAGTTAATTTTTTCCTGGTGATTTCTGTAGCGCAATTTATATCCAACGATTATTTAAGCCTGTTTGTGCTTTTATATTCAGTAAAATACACAGTGTTTTTACACGCCACATACAAGTTAATTTTTTCCTGGTGATTTCTGTAGCGCAATTTATATCCAACGATTATTTAAGCCTGTTTGTGCTTTTATATTCAGTAAAATACACAGTGTTTTTACACGCCACATACCAGTTAATTTTTTCCTGGTGATTTCTGTAGCGTAATTTATATCCAAGGGTTATTGAAGCCTGTTTGTGATTTTATATTCAGTAAAATACACAGTGTTTTTTACACGCCACATACCGGTTAATTTTTTCCTGGTGATTTCTGTAGCGCAATTTATATCCAATGATTATTTAAGCCTGTTTGTGCTTTTATATTCAGTAAAATACACAGTGTTTTTTACACGCCACATATGAGTTAATTTTTTCCTGGTGATTTTTGTAGCGCAATTTATATCCAAGGGTTATTTAAGCCTGTTTGTGCTTTTACAGTCAGTAAAATACACAGCGTTTTTACACGCCACATACGAGGTAATTTTTTTCCCTATTGATTTCTATAGCGCAATTTATATCCAAGGGCTATTGAAGCCTGTTTGTGCTTTTTTATAAAAATCAGAAAATACCATTTTAGGCAAAACATTTTTTTTTTGCACGCCACATACCAATTAATTTTTTCCTGGTGATTTCTGTAGCGCAATTTATATCCAACGATTATTTAAGCCTGTTTGTGCTTTTATAAACAGTAAAAAACACAGTGTTTTTTTAAACACGCCAAAACTTTTTTTACATCAGTTAATTTTTTTCCTGGTGAATTCTGTAGCGCAATTTTAAATACCAGACGTTATTTAAGCCTGTTTGTGTCTTTTATATTCAGTAAAATACACATGTTTTTTAACACGCCACATACCAGTTTAATTTTTTTCCCTGTTTATTTCTGTAGCGTATTTATATCCAAGGGTTATTGAAGCCTGTTTGGATATTATATTTCAGTAAAATACACGCGTTTTAACACGCCACATATGAGTTAAAATTTTTTTTTGGTGATTTCTGTAGAGCATTTTATAAAAAGGGTTATTAAGCCTGTTTGTGCTTTTAAGTCAGTAAAAATACACAGCGTTTTTAAAACGCCACAAAACGAGTTAAATTTTTTCCCTATTTATTTCTATAGCCAATTTATATCCAAGGGTTATTGAAGCCTTTTTTGTGCTTTTATATTCAGTAAAATACACAGCATTTTTACACGCCACATACCAGTTAATTTTTTCCTGGTGATTTCTGTAGCGCAATTTATATCCAAGGGGTTTTTGAAGCCTGTTTTGTGATTTTATAGTCCCTAAAATACACGCCGTTTTACACGCCACATACAGTTAATTTTTTTCTGGGATTTCCCGTAGCGCAATTTATATACAAGGGTTATTAAGCTTGTTTGTGTTTTTTTAAAATTCAGTAAAAAAAAAACAGTTTTTACACCCATATAGAGTTAATTTTTTCCTTGTGATTTCTTTAGCGCAATTTATATCCAAGGGTTATTAAACCTGTTTGTGCTTTTATATTCAGTAAAATACACAGTGTTTTTACACTCCACATACAAGTTAAATTTTTTTTCCTGTGATTTCCGTAGCTCAATTTATATCCAAGGGTTATTTAAAGCCCTGTTTGTGCTTTTATATTCAGTAAAATACACAGCGTTTTTTCACGCCACATAGAGTTAATTTTTCCCTTGATTTCTTAGCGCAATTTATATCCAAGGGTTATTGAAGCCTGTTTGTGTTTTATATTCAGTAAAATACACAGCTTTTTACACGCCAATACCAGTTAATTTTTTCCCGGTGATTTCTGTAGCGCAATTTATATCCAAGGGGTTTTTTAAGCCTGTTTGTGTTTTATATTTAGTAAAATACAAAGGTTTTTACACGCCCATACAGTTAAATTTTTTCCTGGTTGATTTCTGTAGCGCAATTTATATACAAGTGTTATTTAAGCTTTTTTGTGTTTTTATATTCAGTAAAATACACAGTGTTTTTTACACGCCCATAACAGTTAATTTTTTCCTTGTGATTTCTGTAGCTCAATTTATATCCAAGGGTTATTTAAGCCTGTTTTTGCTTTTATATTCAGTAAAATACACACATGTTTTTACACGCCACATACAAGTTAATTTTTTCCTGGTGATTTCTGTAGCTCAATATATATCCAAGGGTTATTTAAGTCTGTTTGTGCTTTTATATTCAGTAAAATACACAGCGTTTTTTACACGCCACATATGAGTTAATTTTTCCCTAGTGATTTCTGTAGCGCAATTTATATCCAAGGGTTATTGAAGCCTGTTTGTGCTTTATATTTGTAAAATACACGCTTTTTTACACGCACATAATTAATTTTTCCTGTATTTCTGTAGCAATTTATATCCCAAAGGTTATTAAGCGTTTGTGTTTTCATCATAAAACACGCGTTTTTACACGCCACAAGGGTTTAATTTTTTTTTTTCCCTTTTTAAGTTTTTATTTTCCTAAAAAAAGCCCCCCAATTTTTTATTTTTCCAAAAAGGGTTATTGAAGCCTGTTTGTGCTTTTATATTCAGTAAAATACACAGCATTTTTACACGCCACATACCAGATAATTTTTTCCTGGTGATTTCTGTAGCGCAATTTATATCCAAGGGTTATTGAAGCCAGTTTGTGATTTTATATTCAGTAAAATACACGGCGTTTTTACATGGCACATACGAGTTAATTTTTTCCTGGTGATTTCTGTAGAGCAATTTATATACAAGGGTTATTTAATCTTGTTTGTGCTTTTATATTCAGTAAAATACACAGTGTTTTTAGACGCCATATACGAGTTAATTTTTTCCTGGTGATTTCTGTAGCGCAATTTATATCCAAAGGTTACCCAAACCTGTTAGTGGGTTCATTTGGAGTCAAATACAGGGTGTGTATTTATCATATACAGATATCTTCATTAAACAGAGTCTGTAAATTTTTGAACAAACAGTATGTCAGACAGAGAGGTGGCAGGCTCTTTACATGCGAGTGGCAGTGGCACAAACATTCCTGGAGCAGGCACAGTTGGCAGCACAGTAAAGGGACGTCGCAGCAGGGGTGACTCGGTGAGGCCAGAACTGCTGGTGTCATCTAGTGGCCGTGTGTTGACCACCAAACCAAAGGGTTCTGGGTTGGTTGACTAGGTCATCAACCTCATCCCAGATGACATCTGACTACCCCAGCCAAGAGTCAGTGGGTTTGTCAGACACAATGCTTAGTTGGCATGGCCCGGGAGCAGGTCAGCAGCCCTCACCTGTCCTCAACCCGTCTCTGTCCCATTCGGTTCCCTCAGCCAGAGATCTACTATGTGGTCTGGGCTCAGCGCCACTATAAAGCGAGGATGAACAATTTGAGGACAGTCAGCAGCTACTTGGCAGCGAAGAAGTGGGGCCGACATCCCCTGCTTCTTGCAGTAGGCGGCAAAGTATGGATGTGGAGAGTGGCATGGGAGGTCATCTTGCGAGGGGTCAGCCTCTGCATACCAAGACCGTTGAGGAGGACAGCAGTGAAGATCCAACAATAACGATGATGATGTAGCCGATCGCACTTTGGGAGCCGGGTGAAGCAAGGGCTTCATCATCGTCAGGAGAAGAAGGCGCCAGCTTGCACGTCAGGCAGCGGCGCAGCCAGCAAGTCGGTAGTGTGGCCGTGAGTCAGCAGGGTAGCAGCAGTGCGAGGTTGGGAGCTAAACGGCCACAGGGTAGACTACCTTCTTCGCAGGTCCAAGAAAGTAGCGGCACAGGGGCTCACCGAGGCAGCGGTGGTGGTAGTCACTCAGTGCGGATCGTTGGCGGCAAAACCACCTACTCTGCGGTGTGGCAGTCTTTTGCTAAGACACCGGAGGAGCCGAACATGGGTATATGTAGAATCTGTGGGCAGAAAGTGCAGCATGGACAGGGAGCTAACATTGGCACCACGGCCCTGCGTCAACATATGCAGTGTCACCATCCAGTGGCCTGGGAGAAACGTGTCTCAGATGTGGTGGTCCATCCTGCTACCGCAGCAACAACAGCATCACCTAGTGGCACGCATACTATTTCAGCCAGTCAAGGCTCCACCACCTCTGCCGAAGGGAGCTGATTCTCTTTGCCATCATCTCCCGGTCCAGATGCTCCTGCTCCTCGCTACTCATGGTGCCAGCAGTCGTTCAACGAGGCGATTGTTAAGAGACAACAGTATGTGTCCAACCATCCTAAGGTGCAGAAGCTGTCCGTGCTCCTGTCTAAGTTGTTGGTACAGCAGTCCCTCCCTTCCAAATGGTGGACTCTGCACTGTTCAGAGAACTAATTGCTTGTGCCGAGCCAAGGTGGAGAGTTCCAAGCCGTAATTTATTTTCCAAAAAGGCAGTACCAGCCTTTCACAAATATGTAGAACAGAAGGTGGGCCAGTCCTTGAGCCTATCGGTTTCTTCCAAGGTTCACAGCAGCGCGGACGTGTGGAGCTGTAACTACGGTCAGGGCCAGTACATGTCCTTTTCGGCCCACTGGGTGAATGTGCTTCCTGCCCAGCCACACCAGGACATTGGAGCACAAGAATTGTCTGGTGAACTGAGTGGTTTTTCTACCCTGGTTACAGGAGAGGAGGAGCAGGAGCAGCTGGAGGAGGGAGATGGAGATGAGGAAGACGAGGCAGATGACCCCCAAGCACCGTGGCAGTATGCAGTGGAGATGGAGGCAGGGAGTCCCTTGCGCACATGGCCTGCAGCTTGCTGATGTGACTGGCTAGTGACAGCCGAAGAGTCACCATCCGGCAGAGGGATGACTTCTGGCTCTCCACCCGCTTGGACCCTCGCTACCGATCCAAAATGGGAGCCTTTTTTCCAGCTTCTGAGAGGGAGGACAAACTGGCGTACTTTAGAGAAATCCTCCGTAGTCAGTTGGCCGCTGCCTATGTGCAGTATGGTCCATCCTCTGACAGGTCTGACAGGGGGGTTCCTCAGTGCTCACGTACCACTGCCACGGCTGCTGTGGGAAGGTGGTGGGGTAGGAGCAGTACCAGTTCCATCAGCAGCAACCTAAGTCTGGAGTCGCTGATAAGCAGCTTCCTTCACCCGCCTAGTGAGGAGGGCACTCACCAGCAGCAGCAGGACCTGGAGCAGTCCCTGAACCAACAGGTGGTGGCCTACTTGGACAGCACTCTGCCACCCCAGTTAGAATATCCACTGGACTACTGGGCAGCCAAACTGGATGTGTGGCCGCAACTTGCCGAGTTTGCATTGGAGAAGCTGTCCTGCCCGACCACTAGTGTGGCATCAGAGCGGGTGTTCAGTGCGGCGGGGGTCATCGTTACCCCAAGGAGAACCCGCTTGTCCACCGGAAATGTGGAGCGCCTGACCTTTGTCAAGATGAATCAGGCGTGAATCGGCCAGGATTTCCACACACCAATGCCTTAGGCATCAGATTACATCAGCCATGACGCCTCACCAAAAATGTGAGAAATGAGTCTGGATTCAAACTACCTGCCTCAGCCAATATTCACACATGGCAGCACACATCTGCTGCCAGTTGCTCCATCTGCCTACCAACATCTTTACCAGGGACTGGTATTGCCACCCGTCTCCAAACTGCTGCTGCTGTTTCTGCTGTCACCTCCACACTGTGTCATTGTGCCACTCTCTGACCTCATGCTGCTGCTGTTGATGCCCTCAACTACACACGTTGCATTGTTACACTCTGTGGCATAGAGCAGTTTTTTGCCCCCTCCAGAATATGTCAGTGTGCCACTCTCTGACCTCATCCTGCTGCTGCTGTTGATGCTGTCACTTCCACACTGTGTCATTGTGCCACTTTGAGGGCTCCTGTTGTTGCTGCCACCTCCAGAATTTGTCATTGTGCCACTCTGTGACCTCATGTTGCTGCTGCCGTGACCTCCACACTCTGTCATTGTGCCACTCTGTGGCCTACTCCTGTTTTTTTCCACCTCCAGAATTTGTAATTGTGCCACTGTCTGACCTCATGCTGCTGCTGATGTTGATGCCGTCACCTCCACACTGTGTCATTGTGCCACTTTGTGGGCTCCTGATGTTGCTGCCAGCTCCAGAATTTGTCATTGTGCCACTCTGTGACCTACTCATGCTGCTGCCAAGTGACCGCTGTCTCACTGGAACACCCTGTGGTTTACTAATGCTGTTTCCACCCTCACCACTCTATGACGTTGCCACTATGTTTGGTTTTCCCCTCCTTTTCACTTGTCAGAAGGAATGGGAAGGATCAGGATTGTCTAGCCAAAAGCAGGAGTGGCTACAGAACACAGAAGACATGCAAATATCCCATTTACTGGTCATCTCTGTTTTGGATCAACTCTTGTTTGTTTTTGGCTTTAGCAATACTGATGGATTATTGACCGATTGAAAGCGGACACTGACGGATGAAAGGGCAAAATGATCAGAGATGTCAAAGCAAAATTACTGCCGACACCCTCTCCACTCATTCGGGGGGGCCTCTGCATGTATCAGCGTTTAACATAACAGGTTCTGTCATATTCTGTGACGGTTTAAAGCTCTGGCCTCGTCTAATGACCCCTGCTGTGACGTCCCTTTACTGTGCTGAGACCTGTGCCGGCTCCAGTAACCTACTACTGTGTTCTTTGACGCTATCGTAGGACCTTAGCCCTCAGCTTGTTTTTTTCCAGCTGGAGCTGCCATGACTTTATCAGGCTGCATTCCCGCTTAAGTTTTTTGGTCAGTTTTGCCCCCGTAAGTGCCCAGGGAATTGAAGAGTGAAGCGATTCTAATAGCGGTGGCAGTCATGTGCGTGTCATACTTAAACACAGCATTGTATGAAGACAAAACCAAGCTCCCTCTGCATATTTGAGCTTGGCACAATGTTCTACAGCACCCTACAGGCTCTCTGCAGCCAGAAATAGCTGTTTTTTAATGCGATTCGGCGCAAATTTATTCGGGTTGAAACGAATTTTGTCGGAAAATTCGGCGAACTCGGCGAATCTAATTTTTGAGAAATTCGCCCATCTCTATATGTTATTGAGCCCCTATCTCTCCAACATTATAGCGATAAATAAGAAGCCATAGAGTATAGCATAGTTAAGGAACATGAGTCACAATTTAACCAGACTCTTTGATTGGGAATGATATATTTGGTCCAAGCCAAGGCTGCATGGTGTAAAGTTGGGAAGCCCCAATTCGGCAAAGTATGTCCTAGTAAAGCTACACTGAATTTGTCCCTAAGCGTATAAGGACTTACCGACAGTGCTCATATAAGTGCCCATTGATGAGCAGTTGGATTATTCCAAAGGTAAAAATAGGTTCCAAAATTGATGCTACATTGTAATAGGACAAATTCGGAACCGAGAGGCCCCCCCGCTTGCTGTGTCTATACAGATATTGTTTTTTGAAACGCGGTTTCCTCACACCCGAGATAAGCTTCAGAAACTTAGATTGCAGATCATTAAGGAGCGAGCTGGGAAAAATAAAGGGTAAGGAACGGGCTATGTACAAAAATTTAGGTAGGAATAGCATCTTAGTAAGATTTATCCTTGCTAACCAGGATAGGGGTAGTTGGTCTTACCTGTGTATCTCTGAATTTAAAGAGGGTGTTAAATCCGTTAGATTAGCATTGATAGTATGAGAAAGATTTGGTTGAACCTTAATCCCTAGATATGTTACATATGCATCTGTCCATGAGAATTGGAACTTTTTAAATCCCGGGTAAACACCTCCCAGGAAACATTTTTCTGTCAATAAAAATAGGGTTTGGTCATGTTTAAATTTAAAAACCCTTTAAAAACTTTACACGTGAAATAAATTTCTTTAAAAAAGGCAGGGGAGCCGCAAAAGGAAGTTAGTGGATTTGTACTAAATTAAGATATCGGCTTCATAGAGACAATTTTTGTTTTCTGTATTAAAAAATTTTCAACCCCCGATATCAAAGGGAAAGACCGGGGTTTAGCTGTTCCAGGGGGTTTAACACAAAAAAACATAGAGGGGGGGGAAAGGGGCATCCTTGAAAGGGGGCCCCTTTGTAATGGGAAAAAGAACTGGGGAAAAAAAAGCCTGAAGGGAAACACTAGTGTTGAGGATTAAGTTGACAACGCCATCCCTTCGATGGGCGGGAAAATCCGGGCCCTCATCGACAAGATATTCGATGGTCATGATAGATTTAACACCATTACCATTAAAAATCTAAGGGAGGGGGCAACAACACCTTTATTCTTACAACCCAAACAGGGGTTTAGAACCCGGAATTAAAAAACCACAACAATCAAATGGAAAACGTGTACATCCAAGGGGAACACACTTAGGATTAAAACCACAGAAAAAAAATCCACACCCCTTCATATCCCGTCTTGTACCAAAAACATGACCCTAACCCTTTTTTCACCCACAAATTAAAAAAATGCCAGAAAAACAGTATTAATTTGGGAAAAATCAAAAATTTCTTTAACGACCCTTGAAAACCCTTCCTGGAAAGCAGCAAAGAGCCCCAAACCTGTAAAAAACCCCCAGAATTTTAAAAAATGCCGGAAAAAGATCCCATTTAACCCCCCATTTTTTTGAACAGGAATTGACTTTAAACTGTCCTGAAACCGCAGAATGAAACCAATTTAAAACCCGTTGACCCCCCAGATTAAAAAGTGCCCCCGGGGAAAAAAAAGTCCCTTTCAAAACCCCCATTTTAGTTTCAAAATGGACAATACGTCCCGCCCCGGTAGCGCTTGCCCCTTCCCCCTTGGTGCGGACCAATTGACTTCACTTTTAAATACGGGGGTTAACGCCCCCTGTTTTCCAAACCCCGGGCCCTTTTTCCCTTTGGGAACTTTCCCATTTTACTCACCCGGGTGGAGGAATTGTCTCTGTACTTTGTTCTCTGGGCCCCTGCTCCAAAACCCCCCATGTCCCCTGAATAACCCTAAACGGTTTAAATTTTCCCTTTTCCCCCTTTTTAAAAATTCAGAGGAATTTTTTAAACCCGCTAAATTTTTTACATGCAAGTTTTTTTGGCATTTTAATTTTTAGAAAACCCATTTTTTTAAAAAAGGAAGGAAAACCCCCAGTTTTTTGGGTTTTTCCTTTTTTAAAAATTTTATTAAATGGGGTTTTTTTTCAATACAGGGATTGAAAATAAGTTAAAATCTTGGGAAAAACAAGTCATTTTTTTCAATAAAGTGTCCATTAAAAAAGTGTCCTACCTATTCCGGTTTTTTGGGCAGCACCCTCACCCTTGGGGCCACTCTTAAAAATTGGGGAAAACAAATTTTCTGTTAAAAACAAAATTTTTTTATATGCCCCCAAGTTAGTGTTTAACAGAAACCCCCCAAAAAATTAAAAATGACCCCCACTTGGACAATTGAAGAACAAATTTTGTTAAAAAAAAACATTTTTTAAATAGGCCTGTAGTATAGCTGCATTCACAGCAAAATGCCCCCAAAAATTCAAAGCATGACCCTGAGCACTTTTTACAATTGTGAAGAACAAATGTCTGTTAAAAAAACAAAAATTTTTATAATAGGACCTGTAGTAAGGCCCGTCACAGCAAAATGCCCCAAAAAATTTAAAACTGACCCCTTTAGCCACTTGGACAATTTTGAAGAAAAAATGTCTGTTTGAAACAACATTTTTTTAAATAGGACCCTTTTAAATTTTTCATTTCAAAGCAGCATGACCCAAAAATTTAAAAATGACTTTTCCCGCCACTGTTTAAAAAATTTTTGGGGGGAGAAAGCCACTTAGAAGCCAAATTTCTTTTCCAAAGGGCCATGATTTTGCTTATCTCACACAACAACCCAAAAATTAAAAATAAGACTTCTCACCACTATTAAAAATTGTGAGGGGAAATAAATTAAAAGCCACATTTTTTTCCAAAGGACCCCCTGATTATTGTGTATCTCACAGCAAAAATGACCCCAAAAAAAATAAATATACTTTTCCCCCACTTTAAAAAATTTTAGGAGAAATGCCACTTTAAACCACATTTCTGTTCCAAAGGGCCATAATTTTAGCTTACCACAGCAACAGACCTCAAAACCAAATTACAAGCAAAACTTCTAAAGATAAAGGATAAAAGGAATACGGGGTTGTCCTAAACCTTTTGTCTTTACAGTCTCCTCCAAAAAAAACCCCAAAAAAGAACGTTGGAAAAAAGAATAAAAATTGCAAAGAAAATCATTTTAAAAAATTTTCAAGAACCATTCTGTTTGAAGAGAATGTTAAAATAGACCGGCAACTAAT
>JAODAL010052909.1:0-25656 GCA_025379985.1 Phyllomedusa bahiana
AAAGTAAAATTTGATAAAACACAGCTCTACATCTCCGGCCCAGATGTTCACTTCTCTTCTCTTCCGGATCCCTGACTGTCTGTCCTCCTTTCCTCCTTCTTCTCCTCACGTCTCCTAAAACAAAATGTGGGAGAAAACAGAACTCATCATCTTTCCACCATCCAACTCTACCCCCCCCCCTGATCTCTCTTTTCTCAGTCAAGGGTTTTCCACACTCTCACCGGTCCCACAAGTCCGTTTCCTTGGGATAATCTTCGACTCCGCTCTGTCCTTCAACCCCGCATCCAACCCTCACCTCGCCTGCCGCCCCCACCTAAAAAAAATCTCTCGCATCCGCTCATTCCTCAACTATGACACTACAAAAATACAGGCCCATGCCCTCGTCATCTCCCGCCTAGACTACTGCAACATCTTCTCTGTGTGGCCTCCCAGCTAGCACCCTCGCTCCCCTCCAATCCATCCTAAACTCTGCGGGCCCGTCTGATTCACCTCTCTCCTCGCTACTCCTCTGCCTCTCCCCTCTGCCAATCCCTTCACTGGCTTCCCATTGCCCAGCGAATTCATTTCAAGCTATAACCATGACCTACAAAACTCTCCATGACCTCTCCCCATACATCTCTGCCCTAATCTCCAGATACCTCCCATTATACAACCTCCACTCCTTACAGGACCTTCCTTCTCTGCTCTCCTCTTATCAGCTCCTCACAAAAACCGTCCCCAAAGGGACTTCTCCCCTGCTTCCCCACGTTCTGGAACTCACTGCCCCAACACTCAGACTGTCCCCCACCTTCCCCAGTTCAAAAGCAACCTAAAAAACCGATCTCTTCAGGACCAATAACCTACAAAAAACCTAGCAGCCACTGTCCTACCCCCAAAAACATGTCTGGCCCTCACCTTCGTCTCTCTCCTCCTCCACTCTAGATTGTAAGCCCTCGCGGCAGGGCCCTCACTCCCTCTGTCCATCATAACTCAAATCACTGATATCATTGTACTTGTTTGATATATGTATGTAACCTCCCTTTTTGAATGTACAGCGCCCTGGAATCAATGGTGCTTTAAAATAAATAATAATAATAATAATACATGGGAGCTGATCCCTGAATGCATTCAGGCCGCTTTTCCATTGGGCAGGGAAGGCGGCTGCCCGGAGGTCTCATGAGCACAGGGGGCCTTACCGGGCAGCTGCTTACCCTGCCCAGTCGCGTAATTCAGCAGCAGGTCCAGGCGACATGTTTGTGTGCAGGAGGCAAGATCACGCCTTCTGCTCTGCTGCTGTATGTCCTAGGCTGCAAGCCTGTAGGCTTCTGGCCTAGGAGAAGCCGGGAGTAACATCCCGGCTTAGGCGGCGAAATGACGTCACGCCGCTCATGCCAAAAATTTGGGTTCTGTAGCTGGCTCCTCAGCAGGGAGGCTGTGTACCTACAGGGAGTGGTGTACTACCTACAGGGGGCTATATACCTACAGGCAGCTGTGTACTACCTACAGGGGGCTATATACCACAGGGGGTTAAAATGCATGGGGGGGCTGCGTACCCTACAAGGGGGGGTGATAACCTTTCAGGGAGCTATCATACGGAGCTTTTACTACCCACAGGGGCAATTCCACAGGGATTTTTGCAAGAGGGGGCTGCTTAGATACAAGGGGTGGTGTACTAGCTACATGTAGCTTTTCAACTTCTGGCAGTTGTGTACTACCTAGAGGGGGATTTATTGCTTCAGAGGACTATATACATTGATGAGGCTGCGTACCTGCAAGGGGTGGTGTACTACCTTCAGGTGGCTATACACCTACAGGCACTGTTACAAACCTACGGGGGGCAATCCTACGGGATTAATACCAGGGGGGCGCGTACCTACAGGGGGTGTTGTACAACCTACACATGGCTATATACTTACAGGCAGCTGTGTACTACCTACAGGGGGCTACGTACTACCTACGGGGAGGCATGTCCCACAAGGGGGCTAATACCTAAGGGCAGCTGTGTACTACGTACAGGGGCTCTGTACCTCCCTACAAAGGGCTGTCTACCTGCCTACAAGGGGCTATATACTAAGGTGACCAGACATCCCGCTTTCGGTGGGACAGTGACGATTTTGTCACCTGTGTCCTGCTTCACTGGCAATGTCCCAGCGAGACGCCCAATGTCCCACTTTCATCAGGACATTGCCAGTATGTCTTCGGTTTCAGGGCCTCTGCCGTAGGTCCAGGATGCCGGCAACAAGTTTTTCAGCTGTATGTGCCTCCTCTGAAGCGCATACAGTTGAAAGGTATCGTGAAGCAGAGAGCGAGTGCTCCCTGCTCCGCAGAGTATTCCGGAGGGCTTGTGGTCTTTCGGATTATTCAGCACAGGCGGCATGAAAATGTCATCATGCTGCCTGAACGGTCTGATGACATCACGCCGCCTGTGCTGGGAAGACAGAAGCAGCGAGAGTCTCATCAGAGCATTGGGGGAGAGAGGTGAGTACTGTTATTTTTTATTTTTAAATTGGGCCTGGACACCTGTCTATAGAAAATTGAGGACTGGAACCTGCTTATAGAATATGGAGGACTGGACACCTGCCTATAGAATATGGGGGACTGGGCAACTGTCTAGAAACTATTGAGATCTATACCTTCCTAGAAACTATGGAGATCTCTACCTGCCTAGAAACTATGGGGGACATATACCTAAGTGCAAACTATGCGGACCTATACCTACCTGCAAACTATGGGGCCTATAACTGCCTAGAAACTATGGCGGACATATACCTGCCTGCAAACTATGGGGACCTATACCTGTTTGCAAACTATAAAGAACCTATACCTGTCTACCCTACAGACTATAGGGACCCATACCTGCCTGGAAACTATGGGGGCCTATGCATGTCTACAGACTATGGGAACCTCTGCATGCCTAAAGGCTATGGGGACATATACCTGCCTACAGACTGGGGACCCTATGTACCTATAATCTACTGGGGGGACATATATACCTGTCTACCTTATTTAGGTCTTTATAGGAATGAAACGGTTTATCCCAAATTCCCGACAAAAAGGCATCCCCGACTTTCCTATCATAGGAAGCGGGTCACCATGCTTTTCTACATAGATCCCCATTACAGGTATATAAAAAAAAACCCTGCTAGTAGGTTGGTAGTCATATAGGTTGTTGTAAAAATGAGGATTCTAAAATATTTGTGTGTTAAATTGTGCATAAATGAGACTTGGCTGGGATAAGACGTCATTATGGTCTGAGAGAAGAATAAGCAAAGTGAACGACTCCAATCAGAAAATACATCACCTGTGAGTCCTTAAATGTAACTACACTGTAATCAGTTACACTCACCGGCCACTTTATTAGGTACACCATGCTAGTAACGGGTTGGACCCCCTTTTGCCTTCAGAACTGCCTCAATTCTTCGTGGCATAGATTCCACAAGGTGTTGCAACGATGCTCAATTGGTACCAAGGGGCCCCAAAGAGTGCCAAGAAAATATTCCCCACACCACGACACCACCACCACCAGCCTGAACCGTTGAAAACAAGGCAGGATGGATCCATGCTTTCATGTTGTTGACGCCAAATTCTGACCTACCATCCGAATGTCGCAGCAGAAATCGAGACTCATCAGACCCGGGAACGTTTTTCCAATCTTCTACTGTCCAATTTTCGATGAGCTTGGGCAAAGTGGAGCTCGTTTCCTGTTCTTAGCTGAAAGGAGTGGCACCCCGGGGTGGGTCTTCTGCTGCTGTAGCCAAACGCCTCAAAATTCGCCGTACTGTGCGTTCAGAGATGCTCTTCTGCCCCACCCTTTGGGTTGTAACGGGTGGCTATTTGAGTCACTGTTGCCTTTCTATCAGCTCGAACCAGTCTGCCCATTCTCCTTTGAACCTCTGGCATCACAAGGCATTTCCGCCCACAGGACTGCCGCTCACTGGATGTTTTTTCTTTTTTCGGACCATGTTCTCTGTAAACCCTAGAGATGGTTGTGCGTGAAAATCCCAGGAGATCAGCAGTTTCTGAAATACTCAGACCAGCCGTTCTGGCACCAACAACCATGCCACGTTCAAAGGCACTCAAATCACCTTTCTTCCCCATACTGATGCTCGGTTTGAACTGCAGGAGATTGTCTTGACCATGTCTACATGCCTAAATGCACTGAGTTGCCGCCATGTGATTGGCTGATTAGAAATTAAGTGTTAACGAGCAGTTGGACAGGTGTACCTAATAAAGTGGCCTGTGAGTGTATATGTCCATACCTCCCAACTTTTAGGCTATATTCAAACGGCTTAACTGCGGGGAGTAATTACGCCCCGCAATTACGCCGTGTGGCTGGGGGGGTGCGGGAGCGGGGGAGCGAGCGGGGAGCCGGCACCTCGCCGGCCCATAGAAAATCATTGCGAGCGGCGCGTATACGCCGCTAGAAAGTGACCTGTGAATTATAGCCCCCCGCGGCGTATTCGCCACGCAGTGAGAGGAGACGTAATCCACAGTTCTCATAGAGAACTATGGATTACCGTAGTTACCAGGACGGATTCAGCCCGTAATTGCCGCACTCCGGCCCGTAATTACGGACCAAATTACATCCCGCAGATGGCCGTGTGAACATAGCCTTAGAGATTGCAAAGAGGGACACATCAGGTCACGCCTCTAACCACGCCCAAACACATGACATCACACCAAGACACGCCTCTAACCACGCCCATACACATACATGCCAACTTTTTAGACAGCCAAAAAGAGACACATTCTCAGGGTTGCTTTGTATCCAATGATGAAATATTAAGTAAATTATTATGTAATATACAGCGAGGAAGCAATCAGATACATTTTACAGCAAGGTAGTCAGTTTATTGACGCAAATCCATTTCTCAAATGAAAAAGAGGGACATTTATAGAGCAAAAAGGGACATAGGGACAAGGGTTAAAAATAGGGACAGTCCCTCCAAAATAGGGACAGTTGGGAGGTATGTATGTCTGAAAAGCCTGTGTACACTGGTATCCACCACTATATGGTCACTGTGTGGGAATGACATATAGGGGCACATGTATGAAAACTGTCTTGGTCTAAGACTTTTCTTGTTGTCCATAGCAACCAATCAGCATTTCCCTTTTATTTCATATAGTGCTCTGAAGAAATTAAAGGGGAACTCTGATTGGTTGCTATGGGCAACAAGAAAAGTCTTAGACCAAGACAGTTTTCATACATGTCCCCCATAGTCTGCAAAGCCTGTGTAGACTGGTATCTACCAGTATATGATCATTGTATGGTGGAAATATTCAGTCTGCAGAGCCTGTGTTCACTGGTATCCAGCACTATATGGTCACTGTATGGTGATAATATACAGTCTGCAGAGCCTGTGTACACTGGTGTCTACCACTATACGGTCACTATATGGTGGTAATATTTGGTCTGCACTATATGGTCATTTTATGGCGGTAGTATAGAGTCTGTGTACACTGGTTTTTACCACCATATGGTGACTGTATGCTGGTATTATACAGCCTGCAGAGCCTGTGTATGCTGGTATCTACTACTATATGGTGACTCTATGGAGGTTATATGTAGTGTAATGGTTTAGGTTCAGGAACAGTTTGGCAGCATCTCCCAGCTCTCCTGGATGCTGAATAGGCTCTCCAATGTCCAAAATGGGTGATGCCAAACCCCCTCAATTAGCTTTCTTCTAGAGCCGTTACACATTAGTTGGATGTAGTGGGCATGACCTTTTGTGAAGGGGTGTGACTTGGTTTAAAAAGGGTGTGGTCTATGCAAATTTCGAGGCGGTGCGAGTCCCTCTTTTGCTCCCAAAATTTCTGGTCACCTTACTACATACGTACTGGGGGCTGTATACCTACCCACAGTGGGCTGTGTACCTACCTACATGGGGGCTGTATATACAGGGGGCTGTTTACCTACCTACAGGGGACATATATACCTACCTAACTACAGATGACTGTAGACCTGCCTACAGAGGGATGTATATATACCTTCAGGGGGCTGCATATCTACCTACAGGGGGCATATATACATATCTTCCTACAGGGGGCTACTTTACCTACCTATAGTGGGCCTGTATACCTAACTAAAGGACCTATATACCTACCTACTTAATGGTGGGCAACACTTGTGCCCTTATTTTGAGCACAACACTACTACCTACTTATTTAATGGGGGGTGCCCATACCAGAGGATTGATAGCGAAGGGCTGATAAATTGAGAAGTCTAAGATGTTTGTGTGTTCGGCAGGGACGAGTTATGGCCGGAAAAAATCAGCATGGTGGTCTGGGTCGGATGGAGAAATAAAGGTTGGTAGGTATATAATGTGTGTGATAGGCTGTGTGCACAAATACCCCTGGTTGCTATTATGGGTAAAAAGGACACAAGGGGATGACTATTAGCTTTTGGGCCAAGGGTGTTGGTATTTCTGAATTTGTGAACTGTTGGCGGCTGATGTGATGAAAGTTATCAAATAGCACAAATTGTGAATAAGTGGCGTAGAAACTGCGGAGCACCACCTGCTATTGATGTGAAAGGTGAATGTTGGCTTTGAAGGTGCGCAAGACTGGAGGACATGATACAGGGAAGCAGCTCACCGCCAAAATAACCCGAGGGAACCAGACATGTGTCTAACACAACAGTGAACTCTACTGTGTATGGGCCCCGGAGAAGACAGATGTCATCCCCCACCCCCCCAAACCCCCCCCCGGGCTCGGTGGGTTGCTGCTAACCCTACTGTGTATTGGGATGGGGGTGGGGGGCTCGGAGCAGCTTACGGATTCCACTGCACCTCTGATAATCCCACTGCGTATGGGGCCCTGGAACAGACGAATTAGTACACCTCTGCTAACCCTACTGTGTATGGGGGCCCAAGAGCAAACAGATTCACTGCACCTCTGCTAACCCTACTGTGTCGGGGCCCCCGACAGACGGATGTCACTGCACCCTGCTAACACCTACTGTGTATGGGCCCGGAGCAGAGGATGTCACGCTACCTCTGCTAACCCGTCTCTGTGTATGGGCCCCGTAAGTACGGATGTCACCTCTGCTAACCCTATGTGTAGGAGGTGCCCCAAGCAGAATGGATGTCCACTGCCCTCTGCTAACCCTACGTTATGGGACCCTGGAGCAGACAGAGTCATTGCAAACTCTGCTAACCCTACTGTGTATTATGGGCCCGGGAGCAGACGTATGTCACCTCTGCTAACCCTAACTGTGTATGGGAGCTCTGGTAGCAGACGGATTTTGTCACTGCACCTCTGCTACCCTACTGTCTGTATGTTGGGCCCCATAGCAAGACGTGATATGTAACTGCAACTTCGCTAACCCTACTGTTCTATGGGGCGCCCCGGAGAAGACGGATGCACCGTATGCTAACCCTACTGTGTATGGGGCCCCAAGCAGACGGATGTCACTGAACCTCTGCTAACCCTAATGTGTAAGGGACCCCCGCATCACGGCATGTTTACCGCACCTCTATGCTAACCTCTACTGCAGTATGGGTATCCTCGGAGCAGACGGACTTGTCACTATAGCACGTCTGCTAACCCTACTGTGTATGGCCCTGGAGCAGACAGATGTCCACTGCACTCGTGCTAACCCTACTGTGTATGGGGCCTCGGAGCAGACGATGTCCACTGCACCTCTCTAACCCCTACGGTGTATGGGGCCCCGGAGAAGAACGGATGTCACCTCTGCTAACCCTACGGTGTATGGGGCCCCAGAGCAATGGATTCACTGCACCTCCTGCTAACCCTACTGTTATGGGATCCCCTGGAGCAGACGACCATCTGTCAACCTGCAGTTGTGTTTTTTATTATTACCCCCTTATTTTCCCCCCTTTCTCTCTTTTTTTTTTTGTGTTTTCCCCCCTTTACGATCGATCCATACACAACATACATGACGTAGGGGGCCATTTAATAAGGAGGAGGGGGGTGGTACAGACGGATGTGGCTAAGAGGAGTTAAATTAGGTGGGGGGAAATGAGTAAGTGGCATGTGGGATAGGATAAGTGAGTAACACATAGGGGTGGGGAACACACGGTGAGTAGGTGGGATAATGGAAAGCGGAGTTTAAAGACTAGGGGTTTAGGAAAAAATGTGATAGTACAGAGGAACAACTGATACTTCGATCAGATAAGAGTTCGATAAAAGTAGGGTGTTATACACGACACAAGTGATGTAGGGTGTATAGGATAATAGGAGATAAGTATGGGGAGGGGGAAAGGTGATGTAGGTTGTAAAAGGATAAGAGGATTTAAATTAGGGGGGGGAAGAAGGTGTTGTAGGTGGGATGAAGCGGGGGGTCTTTTAACACAAGATAAGGTGGGGAAAGTGTGATGTAGGGAGTGGGATAGAAGAGAGGAGATAAAGTAGAGTGACTAAGGGGTAAAGGGTGATGAATGGTAGGATGTGAAATATAGCATTAACATTAGAGTGGTTAGGGAGAAAAGAGTGAACAGACACAGACGTCATGGATAAGAAAGTTAAAGTAGGTCAGGTGGAGGAGATGGATGATGACACAACAATGGGATATGGCGATAAGACACGAGTACAAGTAGGGTTGAGGGAAACACACAGTGATGACACGTGATAGGAAAGATAAAAAAAGGAGACTTACAAGTAGGGGGTGGTGTGGAAAGGTGTATGTAGGTGGTTAAGTGGGAGTTAAAGTAGGGGTTGTGGGGAAAAGTGTTGATGTATAGGGATAGGGTTAAGTGAGTTAAATTTTGGGGTGGGGAAGAACTGATGACGAAGTTGGAGAGGAAAATATGATTTAAAGTAGGGGGATGGGAAAAGTGGATGTAGGTAGGGGATAGGATAAAGGAGTTAAGTAGGGGTGGGGACAACACAAGTTTTGTGATGTAGATTGGGATACAGGATAAGAAGGCACATTAAAGTAGGAGTGGGGGAGATTGATGTATTTGGAATAGGATTATAAGGAGGAGTTAACAGTAGAGTTGGGGGGAGAGGTGATGTAGGTGGGATAGGAATAGGAGAGTTAAATAAGAGGGGATGTGAGGAAACACGTGAATTATGTGGGATAGGATAGCGAATGAGTTAAAAGACTAGGGGTTGAGGGAAGAGGTATTAGGTTGTATAGGATAAGATGAGGTAAACGTAACAGGCACAGTGAGTGAAAATTGATGTAAGTGGACATAGATCATAGAGTTAAAGTAGGGGGTGGGGGAAAATTACATGTTGGTGAGGTAGGAATGAGGAGGAGTACCTTAGGACACGTGGAAGAACACATTGATGTTGTGGGATAGGAAACGCGGAAGGAGTTAGAGTAGGTGGGGGGAAAATGTGAATGTGGGTGGGATAGGAAAAGAGGAGTAAAGTAGGGGGTGGGGTGAACGGTGATGGAGGAGGGACATAGGATAAGAGATTAGAAGTAGGTGGGGTGGGGAAAAAATGTGATTATAGTACGGTATATGATAAGAGGAGGTTAAACACACACACAGGGGACATAATGTATAGTAGGCACATAAAGATAAGAGTTGTTAAAGTAGGTGGGAGTGTGGAAACACAGTTACAGTACAGGTCAGGTGATAGAAAGAGGAGTCTTATAATAGGGGGATGGGGGAAAGTTGACTACTGAGGATTGAGATAAGTACAAGAACACAGTCATTGTAGGTCATGTGGAAAAGGTGAGGTATTTGGGATAAGGAACAAAGAGAGACACAAGTAGGGTGGGGGAAACAAGATGATTGGAGGTATAGGATAATAGGAAGTTAATAAGAGGGGGGTTACAAATTGGATGTATGTGGATAGAGCAAAGAGGAACACAAAAAGTATGGGGTGGGGGAAAGGGTGATGTAGTGGATAGAATAAAAGAGAGTTAATTAGAGGGGACGGAGCGGGGGGGGAGAGGGGGGGGGGAGGGGGGGGAGGGGGGGGGGGGGGGAGGGGGGGAGGGGGGGGGGGGGGGGGGAGGGGGGGGGGGGGGAGAGGAAGGGTGAGAGGGGGGAGGGGGGGGGACGGGGGGGAGGGGGGGGGGGAGAGGGGGGGGGGGGGGGGGGAGGGGGATAGGGGGGGGGGGGGGTGGGGGATATTGGGGAGAGGATAAGATGGATTGGGGTAGCAAGAGTGGGGATTTTCAGGTGGGAGAGATTGGTGGACTAGAGGAGGAGGATGGTCACTAGGTGGTGTGGGAGGGGGGGGATGATGGTGTTTCACATGATGTGTTATTTATAAAGGATATACATTGACAGGGTTGTTGTATTGAGGGGGATGTATGATAGTCATAAGGGGGTTGATACACACACACACACACACACGACAATGGACAGTATGGAGCAAGAGATTAATTAGGAGGAGTCAGTTGAAGGAAGAGAAGTACATGGTTGTAAATGTATGGAGGTGGCAGAGGAGGGTGGTGTGAGGAATGAAGATAGGGGTGACACGAGTGGTCGGTTATGATATGTGTAACTGCACACAGACATTGGGGAGTGACACAGAGTCAGGGGAAATACACACTTTTGAAAGAGAGTGGGGATGGGTAATGGTGTGGATTTGTCATATGGGGTGTCTACACAAGATACATGGGGGTCAATGATTACGGGGACATTGAGGAGCATACTTAGATGTGTGGTTCTATGTCAGTGTATGTTACAAGACTTGAGTGTATGTGTAAATGAGTGGAGATGGGGGAATGTGTATGTGGTGTAAGGGTATGGCACAGTACACACACAATGACAGGATGTGTTGTGATGTGTTAGAAGGTATTGTTTGGACTATTGACAGGACATCTTATGTGACTGTCGATAGGACAACAGAACAACAGTGATGTATCGGGCGAGAATATAGGTGACAGGACATAAGGTGGTATGGTGGGAAGGACTTGAGGGAGGTCAAGAGGCATAAGTGGCAGGTAGAACAGGCGAGCACTATTAGGCAAGATGTAGGGTTTGGACGAGGTTGACTTGATGGTGTGGGCAGAGGCAGAGTATGGGTTCCTTGGAAATTACGTACGTGTCAACCATCACTCTATGAAGAGTGGGTTGTAGGGGAGTGTGGACACGTGAGTCTTACAATAGTGCAGTACACATTCACAAGTAGATAGGGAGTGGGTATACCAGGTATGGGGATGGGGGCAATGGGGTTATAGGGTTGTATGGGGTTATGATTGTTGAGGGGGTTGAGGAGGAGAACAGATCATTAGGTACTAAACGGATTAAGACTACATATATATTGGGAGGGACACACAGATGGGAGTCTGGAGTCTCTAGGAGGTGGTCACATTGGGGTGAGAGGTCTGACAGGAAGGGAGAAGTTGACAATCAAGAGGGTGAGTGTTGTACAGTAATAGATCTTTTAATGAGTACGTATCTAGGACAGGAGGAGTAGGAGAGGAGAGGTCGGATATGGGGAAATGGTGAGAGAAGAGGGGGTTTGGGGTGTGGCGTGGCAGGTGACACAGCACTAATGTAGGGACACATTGTTCTTGTGGCAATGGTTTGTAAGATAAAGGGGGGCACGTAGGGGGAAGGTGAGGGGAGGGGAAGTGTATGAGAGGGTGGGGAAGAGTTGTAAGGAAAGAGTGTTAGCACAGGAGGATACATGGACAGAACACAGATAGATGTAGTAGACACTAATCTATTTGTTTGAGTATGGGGATAAGGAAGTGTTTGGGAATTATGGAGGGGAGGGAAGGGTGGATATGGGTGGTGGATGATGTTTTGTGGTGAAAGGGGATTGAGAATAGTTAGAGATATTTATTGAAGTTGGAGGTATAAAGTAAAGTTTTAGAGAGTGGTGGAAGTTGTATACAGAAGTCACACAGGGGGTTGGACGAGACACACACAAAGGCATAACATAGACAATGAGTAGGGGGGACACGGAGAGAGACACTTTCTATTAGCAGTTGACAGGAGAGATCTGACACTACTAATTATAACAACAACCAATCTATGAGAAGGTGACTTTTCATACACATTAGGATCTTGACATATTACATGTTTAGATAGAGAAGTACACACATGGGCATATGAAGTAATAGATACGGTGAGGACAAGTTACAAAATAAACATACAGCAGAACAAGCAAACATACACACAGGGACAAGGGTGTTTTGAAAATGATCATAGATCAGGAGGGGGTAATGGGAGGGAAAAGCGATAAGGACAAGGGTTAGTAAAAGGCAGTCACACACACAGACAATAGGTCACATTGGGTAGTCTGAGGGGACGAGAATATACAGGGCTAAGGAGGACACTTCAACTAATGTAGGTTACATGAGGCGTAATGATAGAGGTACAGTGTTGGGTACACAAAAATTGAGGCTCAAAACGATTTATTTCTCGGGAGCACACACAGTTGTATGGAGTGGGGTGATTAGTACACTGACAGTTGATCACACAATGTGAAAAATGGAACAATATGGTTAGGGTGGACGGAACACAGTGAAGTGTAAATACACAGGAACACAGAACAAGAGTCATGAGATACATGGGGTCACACACAACAACAAATGACGAGAAGAGGATGGTTAGGATCATTAGAGAGTAGGTGAGAGAGACATGTACAAATGTACAGTACATAAGTACAGACATCTAGGTTTACTTGAGGGTATATATCAGACAAGGAAGTAACTTATGACGGGGGGGGAGACACACACACGAAGACAGGGACGATAGCAGATATCAAAACTCATGTGACGGATTCGAGGTATTTTGGGGTTGGGCAATGAGAACGTCAGGATGTGGCACATTAATATCATATGAATTTGGGGAAACACATGACATTCACAGTAAGGAGCACAAGACAAGGGAAGGCACATCCACACTGACACACATTGCATATGGGGAGAGGAGTAATCATTCCATGGGGACACTGAGGACATGGGCTCTTAGCAGAAGGACACACAGGGGAGTACAGATATATGAGATAAGTAAAGACTGTAGCACAGGACATGGGAACACAGTGTCATGTGTTTAGACGAACTCGATGAAACACGAGAACACAAGATGTGATGGGACAAGAGAAGGAGGGCAGTCTAGATCTGATAGTGAACACAAGAGGGGAACAATAGATATTTGTATGTTAGAATTGACACAATCACAGGACTACAACATTATCTATACAAGTAGAATACTTATGGGCACAATACATGACAAACTGAGGATTAATAGGTACAGATACACATAGAGTATATGTTGTGGGTGGGGATGATGAGCTCTTGAAGACGGATGCAGATGTATTCATTCATCTCTCTGGGGGGACACAGATTTAGCACAAGAAAGACCACACTATTCGTCAACTGATATTAAAACAGATGGGGTAACTAAATCATAGGAGGACACGGTTCTATATTCACACTATAGACTGTGGGAGGACTTCAGGGACGGAAGTATATGAATTTGTGACATACAATTATAGGAGACATAAGGGACACAGGTAAGCACATTGAGTGTAGAAGTTCACAAACAAATGAACACAGACGAAGGTGGGGTGGGTGGGGGTTAGTAGGGACGTACGTGGGTTATTTTGACTAAGGGGTCTCTTACACTTGGAGTGTGTCATGTCTTGGGTTTACATACTTATCTTTTGGGTCACACATACTAGATGTAGTAGGATGTTATAGAGACAGAAGAGGACAAGTTTTAATGTTTGACACATCAAGTACGTAGAGCGTTATCCATAGGTTCTACACACGACACTTGTACTCAGGGACTGAGGGGGGATGTTATTTGATTACATGTCTCTAATTACACACACACACTACATAGATTTGTCTATGCACACAGGAGGCACACAACAACACACACACATCACACAATCTAATATGATGGTACAGTACACGATGACACAGGACAAGACGACAATGATAGTTAGGGTTCAGGAGATAAATACACACAATTACACTGTGTGAGTTACAGAGTATGGATAGTAATGATTCAGACGAAGTTCTACGATGTGGATTAACACCCTTAGATAGTGGACAGAGACACTCTGGATGATAGGTTTCTTTATAACACACACAATGTACAGGCTATCTTATGTTAGTGTCTATGACACAATGGGTTGAGGTTGGACATGATGCGGGAGAGGGTATGATGAGAGTTCTATGACACACATGGCACACTAGTCCATTACATTTATTCTGGGAACAGCGCACACAGACAGGAGATATATTATGGGAATGACTGATGTGGACACATGAGGAAACATTGGTAGTGGTTAGTGTGTCACCATCTTTGTTCAGGTCAGACGATTTGCAGACACACAGTTAAGTGAGGACAATACTACTATGTCTTGGTACTGTATTATCAGATGACTTACGGAGGGATAGAGCAGTGACAGCACATTTTTTATAGTAAGATATGAGACAATTGAAGGACGTGGGTGTCTGGGTGTATAGGTGTATGGACAGGAAATGTGCAGCGACACAGATGCTGAACACACACATAGGGGTAGAGACTGAATGCGTAGGTAGGACGTTTAAGTTGACACATGACACGACTAATAGAACACAGGAACAACACAGATAAACACTGGGACACATTGTCACACAACAATTAGTCAGTTGGGAGATTGGAGAGGAGGTTACACACAAAATGGGACAGGCACACATACTTGTGATTCGGTGACATGACAGACATGCACAAACACATGTAATATAAACATACATCAGTAAGAGGAGTGGTCACTATGGTCTCGTTAGAAGATAGTTTGGAGACACACATTGTGTATCTTTTGGAGGGGATGTAGACTAGGTGACTGGGTATGTAATCAGGTAGGATAGGGACACACTAAGGGACATCTAGAGGCATGAAAGACACTCTATTAGGATACAATAGCCAAGGGCACATATTTAAAAAGATCACACACAGAGATTAGTTACGGCACAGCGGTGAGAGACGGGAAAACTATACACACGATTAGTAAAATAAGTACACGCTACACAGGTATTTTAATTACTTCTCAGGAGACACAGAACATGATATGGGTTTTAGAATGAACAGGGCATGACACTTACACACACAGTGATGAACGAGCACACAGAGATACAAGAGTGGACTGACTATAGAGGTTTACACATAGACAAACAGTTCAGACATTGAACACAATCCAAAATGGTTATGGGTATAAGTTGGTGGGAGACACAGAGAGTGACATATATTCGATTGTAAACAAGGAGACTATTGGACAGAAGTGTGGAGTCAAAGGGAGGAGGTGGAGAGGGGGAAACACAGGACATACTATAGGAGGGGAGGACGGGGACAAAGCACACAGGTAGACAGTGACACCATTGGATCTACACTGGGAGATCTCAGGTATTAGATGCAACAAGGGTGACATGTTTTATGGATGTTGACTTAATACGAATATTTGGGCACAGGGGAATGGAGTTTAGAGTATTGAGAACAGGGTACGAGACAATACAGTGATACTTGGTATAGTTTCATTGGACTCTGCTGGTTTTGAGTGGATGCACATGACAATTAAGGTTTACTGGAGACATTGAGCCAAGTCTCAGAGTAATGGAAGAACAGTGACATGGAGCGGGTATGTTTTGGTGATAGGACTCTAGGAGTTAGAGTCTGATTTGTAAAGGAGAACACAGGGTATAGCTAGACATATTTACACATATATTTCTACAGGACATATAAGAAGTGAGGAGAACACAATGTAGAGGAGACAGGTATCACAGGTACATGGAGTAGAACAGAGATGGTCTTGGTTTAACAAGATATGGGCATGTTGGAGGTAGTCTGACTGAAATAAAGTTAAAGTTAAGACGGTATGGATTTATGGAGTATAAGAGGGGGGGGAGGTATCTGACTATGACACAGAGAACACATATGTAAAGGGTATCGGGACACAATGTGACAGTCTGGATGGTCTAACAACAAAAAAACTAAGTAGGAATAACACAAACACACAGGGCAGGGTTTCATAATCAGACACAGATAGGGTAGCACAGTGACACATGAGACAGGAGAGTGGAAGGACTGGTGATTTTGTGTGGAGAAGAGAGTCGAAATGATAAGAGATGACAGACTAAACACACACAAGACCAGGAAAGTTTCACTGAATACAGGGGGAAGATCGTGGGAGACGAGACAGAGGAAACATGTTGAGACGGGACTACAAGTTGGACTATGGGAACTATGACATCTAGCCATGAACAGTGAGTGTTAATGGAAGCAACAGGGGACACTTCATAGCATAGATACACCACATGGACGTACTTTGTACAGGTGACACACAGGTTTAACACAGGACTATGACAGACACATGGTGACGGGACACATAGTGGGGGCACAGTATAAGAGGTGGAGAGTGTTATGTCAACAGATCACACAGAGGGTACTAATGGTTTAAGGGTAGGAGACAAATAGGGGGACGGTATTGTGGGAACACACACATACTGGAGGTATGTGACAACATTGAAGTGCACATGATACAACACGAGAGCGAGACATACACACAGTTTATTTCTACTGTTCTGGTAGTCACACAGGCAGGGCGAGGGGAACACAGAGGTCAGGACATATATATGAAGAGACAGACATGGTTGTAGACAACACATATGATGTAGGACTAGGACAGAGTAATCAGTGGGACAACAACACATGCAGGGAGAGACGGTTGAATGGACGGACAAGAAAGATAAAAGGTAACAGATGTGATCTGAACGTAGAATGTTAACGACTGATGGTGACAGTGGTGACATGTGCATGTCAATAACTCTAGCATTTATGCACTAGAAACACAGAGGGAGTAGCAAACAGCTGTGAGGTCTTTTGTCTGTCTCACACACTCACAGAAATGGGATATTGGGGGGTAATTGATGAGGGACAGAAGGTGTGTGTTTGTGAGTTGGGTTATTAAATTGTTAGGGGGTAAGAGAATAAGGGAAGGGGGAGTGGGGGGGGGTGATGTTGTGTTGGAGTGAGGATAAGGTTTGGGGGGTATATGGAGAAATTTTAAGGGTGTATTAGGGTTAGAAAAGGAAGTGTAGAGGGGAGGTGGTGGAATTGGGTGTAGTTATAGTGGTTGTTTGTTGTGAGAAGAATGTAGTGGATGTAGATGGAAGGGATTAGGGTAGTTTTGGAGAATGAGGGGTGTTGGGTGATGTGATAAATTTGGTGGGGGGGGATGTAGTAGTGTTTTGATGGGTGGTTGGAATGGGTGTGGGGGGAATGGGGGTGGGGGGGGTGGGGTGGGAGGGTGGTGGAAGGAAGGGGGGAAGGGGGGAGGGGAGAGAGGGGGGGGAGGATATGGTTGATATATGTAGTTTAGTTGGAAGGTTATGAGAAGGGGATTGGAGGGAATAATTGTGTTAAGGTGTGATGGGGGTTGGGGAGGTGGTAGAAGGTGGTTTAGAATAATGTGTGATTGGGAAATGGCACAAGTTTGTAGGAGGAGGGTGTGATGGGGAGATATTTGGAAGGAATGGTGGGTTATGGAAGGTGGGGAATAGGGGAGGGAATTGTATGTTGAAGGGAGGCATGGTTGGACAGTGGGGATGGTGGGGTGAGGATAAATAATAGGAGGTGGATAGGGTGTGTGAGGATGAGAGATATGGAGGAGAGGATGGAAGGTGGGGTGAGGGTTTGAGGTTAAGGGTTTTTGTGAGAACAACTAGCCTGGCGTGAAGGAAATGTAAGTCGGATGTGATGGAGGTCTTTGGGGTAAGTGGAATAAGATGGGAAACGGCACTCTCCTGCAGATAACGCCGACTCCTCCAGGCCAGTAGCTCCGGCGCCATCGTGTAATTCCTCGCGGCCCGACCGAGAACGCTTGGAAAAGAAGCCCGCACGTTACAGTCTTACCCGGGGGCCCGTTTCTTGCCGTAAGAACTGCTCCGGCCCCCACAGATGAGGCAATCCACTGTCCAGCGTGAGGGTTTCGCGGGGTCCGGACGTGCAAGGAGAGATGCGTAGAAAGCGACTTGAGCCTCGAAAAACGACTCTTCGGTCGCGACGGGCCAGCTGCGTGGATTAGCTTGTTTCTTGGTACGAGCCAATATCCTAAGGCCACCAGCGTAGAGAAGTGGAGGGATGATTTGGCGGTAGTAGTAGTCAGAAGCCAAGAAACGCTGTATGGCATAACGACTGGGCGTGGCCCACTGCTACACGGCTTGACAGTCTTTTCTGCTCCATCCGTAGGCCCTTGGTCAGAAGGAAGTAACCCATGAACGAAGGCTAGTCTGATGAAAGGACTTCCCTAGCTTGCATACAGATGGTTCTCCCGGAGATGCTTCAACACTGCGTACATGCCTGCGTGGGTCTCGAGGTCGGATAAAAAAAAAAAAAAAACAATAACTAGAGTACACCACGATGTCATCCAGTCTAAAAACCTACCATGCAGGAGTAGAGGAGGTCTCTGAAGAATCATTCACGAGCTCCCTACGAAAAGACCGGCAGGCGCATTGCACCAGTCCGAAGGGCATCACCTGGTACTCAAAGTGCCCGCCCTGGGTTGAAGGCCGTCTTCCATTCATCGCCCTTGCGGATTTCGGACCAAGTTGGAGGCCCCTCTCAAATCCAACTTGGAGAAGATCTTTGCGCCCTGCAGGCGGTCCCAAACAGTTCTGTGATCAACGCAATGGGTAACGTTTTTTTTACACCGTGATCTTTGTCAGACCCTATCTATGCAGGCCATAAGGTACCCGTCCCTTCTTATTCTACGAAAAAGAACTCCGTCCAGCGGAGACAAGGACTTCTGATGACCCTTTTCTTATATTCTCCTGGATGTACTCAACATGGCTTGGGGTTCTCAGAACCGACAGTGGGTAGACTCGTCCCCGGGGAGGAGTGGTACCCGGCATAAAGTCGATCGGGCACCATCGATGGACATGTGGAGGAAGACTCTCGCTTGTCTCTCCGAGAATACATCGGCGGTACTCCACATATTCAAGGCACGCCTCCCCGTCAAGCTCCTGAGGGTCGAGCAAGTACAGGACAGCACCGGCAATGTGCACCAAACAACGCCCACGACCAGTTGGGACCACCAACGATCACTCTCCCGATGTCTCCTGTCCAAAATGGGAGAGTGAGCCGCAGCCATGGGCAGTCCGCAGAGGACCGCCGGCCGAAGAGCGAGGCAACACATAAAGGAGATCTCTTCTTTTTGCAGCGCCCCACGTGGAGGGACAGAGGCTTTGGGGACAAACTGGATGTGTCGCTAACCAGCTCCGGCTGACGGATGAGATTGCAAGCGGTTTTTCGCGCGTGCAGAGCGGCCACCGAAGCCGATACTGCTTCACTAGAGACTGGTGGGATGAAGTTCCCGGCCGAGCCCGAATCCAGAAATGCAGAACCTGGAACAGGTACTCAATCTCGAGACAACCGCTCGGCATCAACAGACATGGAGAGTAGGATTTTGCACCTAGGAATGCCTCTCCCACAGATCCTAGTGCGGGATTTCCCGCAGGCTTGGGCGCTGGACAATTCCTCTGGTAATGCTCTGGGCTGCCACAGTAGAGGCACAAGTTCCTTGCCGACTCGGGCCAACTCTTGCTCAAGAGACCGACCCGATCACCTGCATGGCTCCTCGTTGGTGTTGGCGGCTGTGGCGCAGGAGGCCTCTGGAATTCTAAGTAGGTCCCCGGAATTCACCAGAGCCCACTGCAAAGCGGGAATGGTCTTGCTGCGGCGCAGTCTACCAGTCACTTCACTGGCGGGGCTTGCCTGCAGTGGGGGGCGCAAGGGTAGCGAGGTACGGAATCGCAGGCAGGCTCGGAGTCGGGAACTGGCAGAAGGTCAGGAACTGGCGGCAAGGTCGTGGTCGGTAACGTAAGCTCGAAGTACAGTACACGGTAGACAGGATAGACAATACTAAGGAGGCTTTCTCCAACATGGAAATAACACCAAGGCGCATCCGCGCGAGGGCCGACCAGGACAAGAGGCACCGACTTAATAGGAGCAGTGCCCGGCAATATCCAATTACCGGCGCGCCACCTGCCCCTTTAAATTTCAAACTGCCGCGCTCCGCGGGAGACCGGGCGACAGGCTGAGCATGGAAGCGGTGCTGGCGTCAAGTGAACGGGATGTTGAGCGGACAACGAACCCGGACGTGCGGGACAGGGCTCCGATTTGGTTAGGAGCACGACGCGCCTGCGACCCGGAACAGTGGGCGCAGTGCGTCCGTGACCATATCCTCACCGTAATCACGAGTTTAAGGGCGTTAGGCTAGAGGTACTGAGCCACTCTCGTTTCCGGCCGTGGATCCGCTCCCCTACAGTCACCTACTGAGCGCCGACACTCGCTCCATTCGGTCTCCTGACCGTGAGACTAGTTGCTCCCCCATATGGAAATTGCCTTCCCATTCTACAGGGAACTCTGTTTTATCCCTTTTGCATTTTCTGATGTTGGGTTACGTGTTTACTGTTTTCGCTTTCACAGTTATACGGTTGCTGCATTTCATAGCCATGTGTAGTTATGTTGTACGATGCTAAGGGGGCGGGGGGGGGGGGGGGGGGGGGGGGGGGGGGGGGGGGGGGGGGGGGGGGGGCGCGGCGCGGGGGGGGGGGGGGGGGGGGGGGGGGGGGGGGGGGGGTGATGGCTTTTCATATTTTGTAGCTTCTCTCTCTCCTGGTTGTAATCCTTGAATACTATTCGACCTCCACATACCCCTATACCTGTCCAAAATGGGGCATTTAAACTTTCTATCCTTAAATGTTAACGGGCTGAATCGCCTTTTAACCGTCAACCTCTGGAGAGAAAGCTGAAGTCTAATGCAGACGTGGTGCTTCCTTCAGGAGACGCCACCTAGAGATTCTGATCGCATAGTTGCAGACAGAAGAAATTTCCGACCTAAAAATCCTTACCTCTTCTCCCAGAAGAAGGCAGGAGTGGCAGTCCATCGTTAGGAGACTTTGCCTTCTCCGTATGAAAATGCGGATATCATTGTTGATAACGCAGGTACATTTGCACTCATTCTGCCTATTAGACGAAGTCGAAATACCTTCCACTCTCTATGCCCTAACAGACGACAATTTACCTTTTGTCACTAGGATAATTGCTAAAGCTAAATCTCTCCATAGAGGCAACCTTTTTTTGTGCGGAGATTTTAATATGGTTATCGATAGGGAGATAAATAGATCCCGCAACTCCCACTTCACGACAGAGGAATTAATGCCCCTATTGAAAGCAGAAAACCTGCATGACACCTGGCGATACTCTCATCCGGAAGAAAAATAATTTACATTTTATTCAGCCCCTAACAAATCTTATTCACGAATAGACTTTTTCCTTGTCAGTAGACCAACTTTACTTAGCGTCCTCTCTACCGACATAAGCATTAAAACCTGGTCGGATCACGCCCCTGTTTCTCTTACACTAGTGGACAGATTCCCCTCTCCCACATATTCCCCTTGGAGGCTGAACACCTACTTATTGAAGTCGACAGTCATTGTCACTGTCAAATTAGAGATGCCCTTGCCAAGAATACTTCCGAGCTAATTGAATAGTGCTTCTGTGTCATCACCTTCAATTCTCTGGTGTGCTCATAAAGCATACATCAGAGGTATTCTCCTCAAAATTGCTTCCAGAGAGAAAAGGAAAAGGGAGAGAACCCTGGACGAACTACTAAAAGGAATCCGGGACACAGAGGACCTTGCTAAAAAGTCCCCTTCATTACCAAATATTGAAAAGTTACGTTCCCTTAGGAGACAACTACAACTAATTAATCTTCACAAATATGGATCCTCCTTCGCTAGACTCAGATGGACTTTTTATATGCAGGGGGATCGCCCAGGGAAATTGTTGGCCCGCAGGGTTAAGCAACTCCAAGCCAAAACTAAAATAACATCGCTCACAGTAAATAATCGAAAGATTATGAACCCACAAGATATTGTGAATTCTTTTGCTCACTATTATCAAGCATTATATAATCTTAAAGATGACCCCTTACTCCCACCTGTGACTACCCCGAATATCCAGTCCTTTTTGAGTAAAGTGTCACTACCTAGGGTGTCAGACACCCAACTAACTTCCCTTAATTCCCCTATCACTATACAAGAACTCCAAAAGGCCATTAATCAATCTAAATTAAATAAGTCCCCAGGTCCGGATGGAGTAAATAACGAATATTATAAGCTCTTCCAAATACCCCTTAATAACTATCTTTTGGATACCTTTAACTCTTTTACTAATGCAAACTCTCCCCTGGCAGAAATGCTAGCGGCCACGATCGTCACTATCCCTAAACCTGGCAAACCGTCAGACATTATGTCTAACTACCGGCCGATTTCCCTACTCAACTCAGACATTAAACTCTTTGCAAAAATCATTTCCAACAGGGTGAATGCCGTTCTCCCATCCCTTATCAAATCTGATCAAGTGGGATTTGTTCAGGGGCGACAGACCAGGGATGGAATTCGACGAGTCCTTAACGTTTTACAATTTTTAAGTAAAGACAAAACCCCATCAGCTCTGCTTTCTCTCGATGGAGAGAAAGCTTTCGACCGCATCAGTTGGGCTTATCTGCGGGAGGTCCACCTCAAATTTGGGCTAACTGGCCCAATCTTCAGAGTGATTACCTCATTATATACCTCCCCTTCTGCTGTTGTCTATTCCACAATCCTTTTCAATCTCCAACGGTACTGGGAGGGATGCCCCTCTCCCCATTAATTTTTATTGGGCACGAACCCCGGGGAATTTGAAGAACTTCCCCCCTTTAATGGGGGGGGGAAAATTGCCCAGGTTACCCACAAACCCAGTCTTTTGGGCGGACAACTTCTTATTATGTGTCAGAAACCAAATTCCCCTCAGTAGGGGGCCTTACAAATATATTTCAAAAAACTTAGTGTAAGTAAAAATTTTAAATATTACCAGTCTACCATTCTGCCTTGCATTCCCCCTCCGAATCCGGTTGAATCCCCCATTTTAAATTTTCACCGGGTCAGACCCAAATTTGTATATTTAGGTTTAAAAATTTTTAAAAAACCTTTCCGATCCATAGAAGTAATTGGGTAACTGCATTCCCCCTATCTGCTGACATTCCCAGGTTTGGGTTTTTCTTCCTTATCATGGATAGCAGAATTTAAACCCTTTACTAAGATGTCCCCCCCTAAATTTTTGTACCGGGCGAAAACCTTCCCTTGATTATCCCACCAATTTTTGGGGCAAAAGTTCAACCCAAATTTTTACGTTTCTTGGGGGTTAAGTGACCTCTTTTTAAAAAAAGCAGTTTTACCTGCAAAAAAAAAAAGGGGGGAATGGCTTTCCCTAATTTGGATAAACATCGTTTCTATTGGAGCCAGCTCTCTACTTTGGGGAAAAACCCCTCAATTACACAGGTGGCCCATATTAAAAAATCGCTGTACCCTCGGGCTCTGTTTAAAAACCACCTTATGGGAAATCTACTGGGTTTCCTCAGTTCCCTCCCTCCATTATGCTCTGGCTACTACTCAACACCTTCGGTGTTTTACAGAAAATGTACGGTCAAAAGTAAAATCAAACGGTAAAAATTCTGCCCTCTGACCCATTTGTATGGGGGTTTTGGTATTCATTTTGAGCCCTGGATTTTTTAGAGGGGTTGGGTATGGTGATTTATTCATGAGGGGGTTTAAGGTTTGCAGAGTTGCCTCACGTACTGCTGCCTAATTCACAGTTCTATGCTATCACAAAATTTGGACGCGGGTTACTCCTTTGCCTAGCTTCCCTTTTAACACCACCCCAAAAACCCCCCTTTCCCCCATTTCCCCCTTTGGGACCATGTCAGTTAAAAAGGGCTCTATGCCTAGCCCCTGTAATAGATTTATGATGTTAAATTAGAAATTTCATGTCAAATGGGAAGCGGGATGGTCAGTCTTTTTTCCCATGAGGAATGGTGGGGAGCACAAATTCAGTTTAAGCATTCAAAAAAGTATCAATACTTGGCCCTTTCGAGGAAAAAACCATCTTAGGGGTACCTTTTTCCCCGGTTCGCACGGCTCATTGTTCCCAGGGTTTCCAAAATGTCTGGAGAAAGGGGTGGGGCAGCTGGGTCTTTTGATAAATGTGGTGGTCGTGCCCCATAATTAGGCAATAAGGACCGAGGCAGAAGCCTGATCCAACAAATATAGGATCCAAAATTTTCCCCTCACACAGGAATAGCTTTATTAGATATTAATTTGCACGATTCCCACACCAGTGTTAAAGGGGATCCAAAAAAATTTTTCTTGCCACTAGGTTTTCTTGTTCTCACTGGAAGTCCCAAAAGTGCACCCACTTGCTGAAGTGGTAAATAAAATAAACAGAATACACAGCGAAAAAAAACCTATTTTTTCCCTCCTACTTCTTTTCAAGAAAGACGCAAAAAAAGGGGGAAAATTTTGGAAAACTCGACATTTCCCACTAAGGGCACGGCTTTTTACTATTTTGTTCTTTTAAGGTTTTTTTAAAAAACCCCCAAACTCTGGGGGAACCTGGGGCCCCCTAATGAAAATTTTTGGGCTCTATTGACTCTCGTACTTTGTGCATTATTTTGATTATTATATACGGCTTTTCTTGTTGTTTTTTATTGTGTTTAAATTTTTGTAATTAAGAAAAATTTTCTTTAATAAAAATTCAATGATTAAAAAAAAAAAAAAAAGGGGTTTATGAAAAGGGGGGAGAAATGGGATCGTGATATATGGGTTGAGATAGAGGGAAAAGATGGCTTGGGAAAGTAGGGTTTAGGTGAGGGGAGAAACTGAGTTTGGGTAATAGGGGATAGATACAGGAGAGCAGCTGGCTCTGGATATATAGGGTTATAGATAGGGAGAGGAGCTGAGCTCTGTGATATATAAGGTTATTGTAGGGGAGAGAAGTACTTGGGATATATAGGGTTAATAACAGGGGCAGTGAGCTCTGAATATGGGGTTTTATGTAGAGGGAGAGACATGACTTGTATATATATTGAAGAGGAGAGAAGCTGGCTCTGGAATACGGCAGTCCCCGGGTTTTCAAAAGGGACAGGGACTGTAGGGTTTTTATTTTTGAATTGTATGTAAGTCGGAACGTTATATTTTAAAAGTAATTCCACAAAAAAAAATTTTTTTGGGGGATACGGGGAAAAGTTTTTTACTTTTTTTTTGGTTTTGGCCCTTTTTTTTTTTTTTTTAGAAGTTTCATAACTTCTGTATCTATGTGTCTGTGGCGGTGGCATTGGGTTTTATGGTGGTTACTCAGTGTTGAATGTCAGCCACACCCCATAAGTCTCCCTTTGAAATGGGGGCGTATGTAATGGAACATGTAAATAGGGGACTGCCCGTATAGGATTTTTGTAGAGGAGAGAAGCTGAGCCTGGATATATAGGATTATTTGATCGAGGAGAGAAGCTGAGCCTGGGGGTATTAGGGTTGTATGACGGAGAGAGCGAGTGTGAATATAGAATTATATGATCGAGGAGAGAAGCTGAGCTTGTGATATTATGGTTATATGATAGAGGGAGAGGGCTCTTTATTTATAGGGTTTTTATATAAGGGAGAAGCGAGCTCTGATTATAGGGGTTTTATGTATGGAAGAGAAACTGACTTTTGGGGTTATAGGATTTATATTTGGGGAGAATTTTTGAGTAAAAGGCAAATAAAATAATGAAACGCAGTAAAAGTACAGCATGCCCCACCCAGAATGATAGGTGCACTTTAAGGTAAACTTTATAACTTTCCTATTTTTGTTCTTCCTTAATGGGTCACTACAGCTATGAAGTGACATCCACAAAATACACAAGGGATGTATAAAGGACCTTATCTCCTGGGGG
>JAODAL010052910.1:0-25656 GCA_025379985.1 Phyllomedusa bahiana
GGCCTTCACAAGGCAACATCACACCGTTCCTACTCCCAGGATTATGGGGTGGGTGGCATTTCAGGTCTTCATTTCAGGTCACTATCAGCTTGGCGTTACAATGATTTGGTTGTGCAGCCAGTGGTGCGGCCAATTAACCAAAGCCGCAGGAGCCATTTTCCAACAGGACAACTCCAGGCCAAATGTTGCTTGCACTACTGTGAGCCTGCTCAAGGGCGTAGCTGTAGGGGGTGCAGAGGTGGCGTTCGCAACCGGGCCGTGTAGCGTGGGGTGGCCCAAAAGCGCTCCTGCCACATAAGAATTGTAAGCGGCACATGGTAGTTGGGGGACCAATCTCACTTTTTGCACTATGGCCCCAGAGTTTTAAGGTACACCTCTGAGCCCACTGCATGGCCTAAATGTACTACTATGGCCTGAAGCATCTCCAGACTTGTTTCCCATTGAGCGCACCTGGAACATCATTGGTCTACAAATGCACAGATGCCACCTGCAGTCACTTCTGATAAGTTACCCAAGTGCATTTTGCGTGGCAGAACCTTCCTCAGACGACCACTAATAACCTCACTGACAGCAGCCGAGGCTGAAAGTGCTCCAATTCCTGCATGTGGCGCTCATACACTATACTGAATAATATGGGATGTTTTACATTTTTTGTTTTTTATTTTTTATCATCTGCATATCAGTAACATATCTCTCCATCCTGTGAGTTTAATAAGTCCAAGACTTTTCCTTCTTGGTGTTGCAATGTTGATGAGTGTAGTAATTATTGTATTGACACTTTCGATGTGATGGTTGTCGCTTAAAATTAAAAATGAAGAAATTTGGTCGGATGAGGACTCAAATATGGTTGACACTTGCACACATATTTCATTCCTACCCAGTGCTGCTGCCCTCTATGATATTTTGTGGGTATTGTAGATTAGCTGAAATTCTAGGGGGGCTCCTCCTGGGCGGAGCAAGGGTGGAAGATAAAATTGCTACAGGAGATACGAATGGTAGAATTATATTCAGTGTAAAGGCATTGTCAGTGTCACCGTCGAACTGATTTGGTATGATTAAGGGATTACAACTTAGTCTCATTCACATAAACTGCAAATGCAGGGGGCCTCCTCCTGGGCGGAGCAAGGGTGCTACATGAGATACAAATGGTGAGTTATATTCAGTGTAAAGGCATTGTCAATGTCACCTTTAAACTGATTTGGTATGACTATGGTATTTCAGCTTAGACTCATTCACATAAGCTGCAATTTTAGGGAGGCTCCTCCTAGACGGAGGATTGGTAAAAGATAAAATTGCTACCGGAGATACGAATTGTGGAATTATGTTCAATGTAAAGCCATTGTCAGTGTCACTATTGAACTGATTTGATATGACGATGGGATTTCAGCTTAGTCTCATTCACATAAGCTGCAATTCTAGGGGTCTCCGCCTCGGCGGAGCAAAAGTGGAATATAAAATTGTTGCTACATGAGATCTGAAGGGTGGAATTATATTCAGTGTAAAGGCGTTGTCATTGTCACTGTTGAACTGATTTAGTATGACTATGGGATTTCAGCTTAGTCTCATTCACATAAAGTGCAAATAAAGGGGAGCTCCTCCTGGGCGGAGCAAAGGTGGAAGATAAAATTGCTGCTACATGAGATACAAATGGTGAGTTAAATTCAGTGTAAAGGCATTGTTACTGTCACCTTTAAACTGATTTAGTATGACTATGAGATTTCAGCTTAGTCTCATTTACATAAGCTGCAATTTTAGGGGGGCTACTTCTGGGCGGAGTAAGGGCGGAAGATAGAATTGCTGCTACATGAGATCTGAAGAGTGGAATTATATTCAGTGTAAAGGCATTGTAAGTGTCACTATTGAACTGATTTAGTATTACTATGGGATTTCAGCTTAGTCTCATTAACATAAGCTGCAATTCTAGGGGGGGCTGCTCCTGGGCGGAGTAAGGGCGGAAGATAGAATTGCTGCTACATGAGATACAAATGGTGAGTTATATTCAGTGTAAAGGCATTGTCACTGTCACCTTTAAACTGTATGACTATGGTATTTCAGCTTAGTCTCATTCACATAAGCTGCAATTTTAGGGGGGCTCCTCCTGGGCGGAGCAAGGGTGGAAGATAGAATTGTTGCTACATGAGTTCTGAAGAGTGGAATTATATTCAGTGTAAAGGCATTGTCGTGTCACTATTGAACTGATTTAGTATTACCATGGGATTTCAGCTTAGTCTCATTCACATAAGCTGCAATTCTAGGAGAGCTCCTCCTGGGCGGAGTAAGGGTGGAAGATAGAATTGCTGCTACGTGAGAGCCAAATGGAGGAATTATATTCAGTGTAAAGGCATTGTCGTGTCACTATTGAACTGATTTAGTATTACCATGGGATTTCAGCTTAGTCTCATTCACATAAGCTGCAATTCTAGGAGGGCTCCTCCTGGGCGGAGCAAGGGTAGAAGATAAAATTGCTGCTACGTGAGAGCCAAATGGAGGAATTATATTCAGTGTAAAATCATCATCAGTGTCACTGTTGAACTGATTTAGAGAACCTTCCCCAGCAGACGCTAAGTGAAAGCCTGCCAGTACTCACAGTATGACGTCTATGGTTTTGTCACAGGGCTGCACGTAAAGCTGTTGAGTTATCACAGTGCACCGATAACAAATTCATCTCTGCTACGTCTGTATTAATGCCCTTACTCCAGAGCTACAAACTCAGCATGGACTGATACCATGAAACTAATAACTCCATCAGTCATGTCTGCAGGGATTTGTCATTTCAATATTAAAGTATCTTGTTATCAAGTCTTATTATCAGCCGTAAAAACTCACCTGTCGGGGGTGGGGGTGCGGGTGAGTCACGCAGCGCGTTTCGTGCAGTCTGTTTCATATTTATGATGTTCTGTTTTATCAAGGTTCATTGATTATATACAATAATGGAAAAACATTGCCCCCGGCTACCTGTTCAGATCCCGGTGGATGATGGGGTAGGTCAGGTTGTGAAGATACTCCATGCCTTTGGCAACATCCACAGCAATAATCAGCTTTGATTGCAAGTCAAGGTTCCTGCAGAAGAATACAAAAGAAACAGTTATTCTCCATGCTGAACAGCTCCAGGTTTCATGGCTTATACACTGATAAAATTCTATTACTATTGATAGACCATGTATGCATGAACGGTGCAGTAAATATTTGTCCCCTACTAAGAACTCCCATCTACTGCATACATGTCCTGCAGAACAGGTTTGGAATTTGAGATTTATTCTCATCACAAGAAGTAATATTATTTGTTATACTCATTTATATAGCACTGTTACATGGGCGTAACTATAGGCATAGCAGCTGCTATAGGGCCCAGAGTTCTTTGTGGAGGGGGGGGGGCATTTCAGATTAATTCACATTATACCTTACTGTAGTAAATATCCAGTTGGTGGCTTTCTGCTATTGAACACTATAATGAGGAATCTTTGCTATATGGCGCTATTATTTATACCTTTAACCCCTTAATGACCGCCCGCCGTCTTTTGACATTGGATTTTGCGGCGCTTCCCGGTGCTTAACCCTTTGATTGCTGCAGTTCGTGACCGCAGCATAATCAAAGGGCTTTCCCCTGCTCTGTTGGATGATCGGGACTCCCAGTGACCTGACAGAGCCCGGGGAACGGCTGCACAGTCAGCCCTGGGGACATAGAGTAGCCCCAGGACTGTCTGTGTAACAAGCCAGTGATCAGGGCAGACTGTGTGCTGACCTGACTGCTGCCTGTGTCAAACAGACACAGATTATAATGTATTAGCATATATGGATATGCTAATACATTACTAAGTGTAAAAAAAAGTAACATAGTTATCCCTTTGTCGGATTAAAAAAAAGATTAAATAAATAAAAATAAAAAAAAAATTGTGCATACATTACACACACAAAAAAAACTACACATATCAGGTGTCCACACGACCGTAATAAGCTCTATACAAATAGCTCAGAAAAACCCTCTCTCACCAAAATGAGATACTCCCACAGACATATTAGACAACAACAAAATGGAGTACTATCTCAATAAAAAATGACAAAATTCTTTATTAACAACTTACAGAGACCATAACAATCAATAACCAGAATCAAAAAACATAACATAAACTAGAGGACAACCAATACAAAAAAGGGGGGACACATCAGCGGTAGAGAAATATCATCCCATGTAACCGGTTATAAGTTATAAGGTATCAATACTGTATGCACAAATACAACCAGAGATTTATATATGTATCATTGACCAGAGTGAAACTGATACACACAATGAGTAAGTAAATCATAGGTTTGAGTGCATAAAAATATTGATGCAAAAGTATGTAGCTATGTATGAATATATACCTAAACTATACCTACCTAATACCCCAAACTACCACTATAATGGGCCAATAAATGGTTCAAAAAATCAAATCTAATGTGGAGGACCATAGTAACCAAGTCATATTACCCATATAGAGAGGGTCACAGCGACATCTACCTTCTCCCTCTCTATATGGGTAATATGACTTGGTTACTATGGTCCTCCACATTAGATTTGATTTTTTGAACCATTTATTGGCCCATTATAGTTGTAGTTTGGGGTATTAGGTAGGTATATTTTAGTTAGTTCTCTATCAACCCCAACTTTATGTGAAGTGGAGGCAAAATCATTTTACTCGGTTCTACCGATGGAGTATGTTTCACATTTTCTTTTGCAGCAACAAACGGAAATCTCCCAGTCTCGACTGTCCCAAAAAACGAGAGAAATGTGCAAACAGCTGACTAAATTGTCTTACCATGACGGACTTGACAAAGGAGTCTCTGCCTCTCATAGTCAGCAACCTTTAACTCCCAATGCCTTGCCATATGTTGACTGTTTGTAGGATCTCCTCCATTGCATCTCACACTCAAATAATTCATTATCTCAGATCATTCAAACTAATATAGATACTGATTTTACCATTTTAAACAGAAAACATTAGAGAGCTGGAAAACGTGTTATACTTAGAAATAAATCGAATGTTTCACAATATCTCAAAAAACCTCACGTGACAACAATTCCGAAGGTAGATTTGGATTCTAGACGTAAAAATACATACAAATCGATGTACTACAATCCAGATGCACAATGACTATTGACTATTGTTACTGCTTATTTTCCCATTTCCTGTCATTAGGTGCTGGGGCCCCTCTCATTGTACCCTGGGGCCCTATGAATGCTTGCTACTTCCCTGCACTGTTATTTTGGACAGAAAGATTGTCAGCATTCATAGTGATTCTTGTCAGCATTGGGGCTCACAGTATAAATTCCAGTCTATCTGTATGCTTTTTTTTGGAATGTGGGGGAAACCCAAGTACCTGGAAGACACCCACATAAAAATAGGGAGAACATACACAGACATACTGAGTATACAGACGCAACGATGTCTGCTTAACCCCCAAATTGTATTTTACCCCGTGGTTAGAGCAATTTAAAGGGAACCTGTCACATAGATTATGCCCCCCTTGCTGAGGGCAGCACAAGCTAGTGTCAGACCTGCTGTTTCCAGCGCTGTGTCCCTTATTCTGTAAGATGCTGGAGTTTTAGAGCATTTAATGCTCAAATCTTATTCATGAACAGGTGTTAGCCCTGCCCACCAAAGGCTAGCCCCACCCACTGACAGTTCTTCACATGGGTCTACCTATGCAAAGTCATAGGTTGATCAGGTGAGGTGGGCGGGGCTAGCGTCCGATTGGCCGGGTTTGAAAAAAAACTGACACTCTGAAGGACTCTTCAACTGACTCTTCTGGCTGAAAACTGCAGATTTGAGCATTAAATACACGAAAACTCCAGCATCTTACAGAATAAGGGACACAGCGCTGGAAACAGCAGGTCTGACACTGGCTTGTGCTGCCCTCAGCAAGGAGGGCATGATCTATGTGACTGGTTCTCTTTAAATGACCTACTGAAGAGAGGATAGACTACTCCTCGGAGAAACGCGTCTGGGTTTATTTCGCATTATGTCTGGACTCACTCACCCGCACAAACGGAGCTCCAGGGACTGGTGAGGAGTCTATTTAGGGGTGATTTTGCGGGGTCGTTCTTATCAGAACGAGTGCTCCGCTAAGGGTAAGATATAGGGCCACTAGAAGAAAAGGGACTGTTTAAGTGTATTTGTTTTGTCCAGACTATACATATACAAGAACACTGGATATATTAGAAGGCCCAGAATTGCCCTTATGATCATCATCACCGCGTTCCTAAATAGGAGGTGGTAAGTGATAATACCAATAATTGGAAACCGTGGGATGTTTATTGTGTTCTTCAAGATTTGTAGATTATACTATAGATATGGTTGGATTGCGGGTTTAATTCAGGAAGCCCCTTTGTCCTTATGCGTCGAGTTTTGTGTCCTCCCCCTGTCCTGTTCGTTGTCTATATGTGTAATTGCCTTATTCGTCTGTTGCACTTATCTTATGAGCTTACTATGACGGTTCTCAGGACTCGTATCTTATAACTGCGGTTAAGGTATACTAATTGAATTTATATACGTTGTGTGGTACACTGCTATTGTTATTATGTGGTTAATGCATTTTGTGTATTACTGTTAACAGCCCTGCGTGGCTTTATGGTTGTAAAAACTAATAAAAATTAACAATTTAAAAAAAAAAAAAAAGATAGTACCAATAATTGGATATTGATAATCAATTTTGTTTTGCTGAAACTGTATGTCTTTTTTGTGTATATATATGGGTAGTTTTAAGTGAGTGATTAAAAGTAAAGTTTTAAAGGAGGGTTTTTTCTTTGTAGTTAGAACATACACAGTCGAGTCACATTATTATGATCACGTCTTACTTTTGACGTCGACAACGTGTAGCTCATGAAGGAAATCATGGGTGACGCGCTGGCTTGGTGGGTGTATAAGGTGTGTGATAGGCTGTCTGCACACAAATCCCTTTTACTGTCAGGGGTAAAGGGGGGATTTTTCGAGTTGCAAAAAGAGAATTTTTGGCTTTAGGGTGGGGGTTTTTCAAAAAACGCACGTTTGTACTTTCTGCTGCGGGGTAAAGGAATCAGATGAGTCAAAAAACCCAGCATATCGAACTGTATCTCAGCTGATTAGGAAAGGTTTGTCTTCTTTGATGAGTTACGTTTTCTGCTTCATGGAACAAATGGACATCGGCATGACAGGCAAGATCAGAGAACAAACACTGCAACCAATGCTGGAAGAACACAAGGGTGGACAGGTTATGGTCGGGGGAATTTTTTGCGACATTTCTGGGCCACCATCCAGAAAAAAAACGCGCCAACAAATTTGATATAAATCCACCCTTTTGCGAAACATACACCTAACATGTGATTGTTTTGGGGGGTCTTGCAGAAAGAAAAAAGAATGTCACAGGGCTAAAATGCCTGTTTGGTTGGAAAAGCGGGTGAAACCCTTTCTCAGTACTACCTTTCCACCTTAGTTAAGCCCAGACGGGCAGGCTTTTGGTTTTTTTTTGGGTTTTGTGCACCCCTTGCACGTTGTACTTTCTTTTCCCTTAAATAAAATACAGAACCCCCTGTTTTTTCACCCAATACTCTCTTCTCTGCCTAAAACACTAAGACACATCCCAACCCAAAAAGCTCACACATGGTGGAGAGCAAGGGGCAAAATAAGGAAGTACTTTCTGAACAGAGGAAAAACGATGCCCCGGGGCAAAAAGGCTACCCCCGGGTCAGCAGAGGCGGCAAAAAGGGAGATTTGGTGGCACTAATTCGCCAACGCAAAACCCCGGGAATGCGGCCAGCCAGCAAAAGCGCACGAAGAACCACCGGCCAAAAGCTAACGAATCCCCTCTAATTGAACCCACCAAGCCAGGGTGAAGAACAACAGCGGGAAAACCACACGCGCACAACAGCTACAGACCCGGCTGCAAGGCCAAAGTCCAAAAATGCCTCCCAACCCCCCCCAGTTGGTCAAGGTTCCCGCGCAAGATGCCGGGATGAGACTCGGGCTTCCCGGGGGGCCTTTAGGGGATACAGAGAGAGAGCAGCTCCCGCGGACCGGGGGGAGATGCCGGTCCCTTCCTAACGGCAACCGCAAAGGCCTATTTCGCCCTGCGTTCCAAGACCCCAAGGACTACAACAAACGCGGGGGGAATCCGGGCCCACGGGGGGGCACCCTGGCCGTAGGGGCCCAAGAGTACAAGCCTGGAGTTTAATCCGGCCAAGCCCCCAGGTCACAAATGTACGACCTGTTCACATTACCAAAGTGGTAACCCGAGCCCCACACACCTCCCCAGGGGGTGAGCGAGGGGTCTGTGACCTTTTTTGTGCGGGCCCTTCCCGTCAAGCTCCAGAGGTGCGGGGGAAAACACCGACCCCAAAAGCGGGACAATTGGTCCGGTTGTGGAACGGACAGCGCTACAGAGGAGTTCCGCGGCCCTACATCCCCCCGGGAATCCGCAACCCCAACCGCGGTAAACTGCTCCTGCCCAAAAGGGGGTCCCGGGTATACGGAAGGGGGGAGGGCCCACCTACCCCAAAAGGGGGACCCTTTTCTAAGGCCCGGGGCCCCCCTTTGTCTGCTGGGACCCAAGGACGGGACATTCGGCACGGCCCCCGGGCGGGGAAACCCCTGGAATTGGGATGGGGGGCGTCCTCCTGGGCCCGGCCGCTTTTTTTCACTGGGGGCGCTGCTGGAAAGGACCACGAAGTGCCCTTTACCTTTAATGGGACTTTGGTGCAGGCCCCGACCGGGAGTTAGTGCCCCTTTGTGCAACCCCGAGGGTGAGCCCAGCATTTACCCCTCACGCCGAAGGGGGTTTTGTATCCATGGGGACACCAGGGCTACCCCACTGCCATACGGGCAATAGAACTCTGGGGGGTTCCCCCAAAACGAGGTGGCGTGGTGACGGGTTTTTACCTCACAGCGCAGTTTTTGGGCTGTGACTTTCCCGCGTTTTGGACCTGTGGGGAAATAAAACTCATGAAAGTATAATTGTCCCTGTTAAAGACGTGTCCAAACAATGGTAATTTTAAAACCGTCCCTTTTTCCCCTTGTCGGTCCTGGCTGGAGACCCAAGGGACCCCCCGGGTTTAGAACTCTCCTCCTTGCCATCCGAGAGGGAAATTTTGGGACAGAACAAAATGAGGGACCCAACCGGGGAACGCTTGGAAAAAGGGAAAGGTCCCTTGTGGGAGACCCAGGAACCCGGGGGGGGAGTTTGGCTACCCCACCCGCCTACGGGTAAAATTTTTTTGTCCGGGGGAGAAAAAACGCCCAAAAAGGTGGTGGAACAGTTGGGAGTACCCCCGAACACATGTCCCATGTCTTGAGCTGGCACTTCCCCTGTTTGGGGGGGGCCTTGGGGGCGGAGAAAATGGGAGCGGGTTTGGGGCTTTTAAATTACTGGCCCGGCATTACAAGGGATGGATGAACGCCCTCCTGCCCGGGGTTCGGTCCACCCCCCTAGACCCCTTTCCGGATCCCCTTGGTTTCCTCTTCCATTAAGAGGTACCTTTGAGCGGATTGGCAGGTCTGGTCGGCCCCCCCAAAAAAAGAGGGCACCAGCAATTTGGTTTACGGGTTATCCACCCCTACCCGAAACTATAGCCCCAGAAATACCCCCTCTAAAGGAAAAACAAGAGGGTTTTACTATTTCCCCTACAGGGCCCCAAGGAGACCTACCGTAGGGTACCCCCTTTATGTCCCCAAAGGGAACCAAAGAGCGCCGCCTGCTAAAAATTGCCCACCTGCGCACCTCGTGTACCTCCCCAGACCCATGGTCGGCAATTCTTTAAATAAAACCCTTTAAAAGGGGAGTTTAAAAAAGGGGGGTGGGCAAGGATGGAGGGATTGGGACCACCTGTTGCCCCATCTTATGTTCCCATCCCGGGGAAACCCCCCAAGGGATCCACGGGGTTTCTCCCCCCATTTGAGCTGCTATATGGGAGAAACCCCCGAGGGGTCCTGGACAAAGCCAGAGAAACTGGAGCAAAGGGAAACCCCTTACAGAATGTCATAGAGCATATACCGACAGCGGACAGGATCGCGGCAGTTATGCCCCTTGTAAGGGAGAACAAGCTAAGGCCCCGGAAGCCCAGCCCGGGTTTTCAACAGGGCCCCGCAAGATCAGGGTTTTTTAGCCCGGGGGCAGGGTGCTCGTACTTGTCCATGTAAGAGCAAGTTCCTAGCTAAAAAGAAGGCCCCTATGAGATCGTGAACGGTGGTAAGGGGAATTAAAGGTTTTCCAGCCAGGAAAAAGAAAACCCCACCAAAATTTACCATATTAACCTCATCAAACCCTGGAAGGCCCCAGAAACCTGGTGGCGCAAGGGGCGGGGGGTCCCCAAACAGGAGTTTTCCCCCCTCCGTACCGGAATCCTTGTCAAGGTCCAGAGACAGGAGGTAGGGAGTTTCCCACAGAGGAAACCCAGGGGATTTCGAACTGCCTGGCCGGACAATGTCACCAACATGACATTGTCACCGAGCCCCCCAAAAAGGGGCGGCGAGACCCTACAGGGGGCCAGAAGCCCAGAAATGGGAAAATGCAGCCCGGGGGTAATAGAAATCCCAAAGTGGGGGCCACCCCCCCCGATTATTCCAGCCCCCTGGTACTGCGTTTTTTAAGCTTCCGCCCCAATTAAATGAAGTCTCCAAATTTTGATGCCCCCCCAGCCAAGGGTCGACGAGCTGATGAGAGGTTTGGGGGCCAGCGGGAAAAACCACCTTAGACCTCACCAAAAGGGGATTGGCAGGGGCCCCTCACAGATCAGGCCAAAGAGAAAACGGGATTTTCCACCCCCAAAGGGGCACTTCCAGTACTCGTCCTTCCCTTTGGGGTTTTCAGGGGCCCCTGCAACCCTTCAGAGGTTTAAAGGACACATCCGCAGCCGCAAAAAACTAGCAGCCCATAGGAGATTGGGGATTACAGCGCCCATTGGGGTTCGCACTGGAAAAGGGGCAAGCAGTCCCAAAACCGATAGGGGCCGCTGGTCAACGGCCAACCCACAGAATTCGCAATAGGGGTAGAGGAGGCTGCTACCCCGGTATAATATTTTGGGGGGGTCATCAAACCCCCGGTAGACAAGCTCGAAGCCTTCAGAATTGGGCCCCAAAATGTGTCCAAGAAACAGGTTAGAGCCCTTCCTTGGATTAGGTTTTCTAGAGAGGTTTGTGCCCCCTTTGCCACAATACTGCCCCTTCCCCCAGATCCCACCCAAAGGGGGCAAAATCCATCCCCGTAAATGGAAAACCCAGGGGGTGAGCAAGCCCTTTTTTGAAACTTAAGGAGGGACCTGAAAAGACCTGTACTGGTTACCCCTGATTTTGAAGGGGAAATAGTACGCGGATGCCCTCAAGGGGTTTAGGTGCATCCCGTCCCAAAGGGTTAATGGGGGAAAAGGCCCCCCGTCGGGGACCCACCGAAGTGCCGGCGGCAGAAAAAAAACTACCGATTGTAGAGAGGGAATGTCTGGTCTGAAAGGGGAATCGAGGCGCTGAGGTACTATTGGGGGGAGGGAATTTAGGGGGATCACTGTATCCCCATTGAAAGGTGGCCCAAAACAAAGGGAAGAATGCAGGGGGCCCCCGGGGGTTTCCGGCCCCACGGATTTTAAATTCTGTTGAACACCGCCAGGGTCTCAACAAGCAAAAAGAGACGATTATCAAGACATATTTCACTGTCGCATAGTTTAACATGCGAATATGTTTGTATGGGTTAGCCATTTCCTGGTCGCCTTTCATTGGGATGAGCATGAGCCGGGGGGTCTCATTCCCATATCCCACTCCGGGGTTTACCTGGGTATAAAAAACAGCAGGTAACTGACATGGTGGTTACAACCCCCGGCTACCCTTCAAAAACCTTGAGTGGAGTCCTGCTGGAAAAACCCCAGGGTGAACTTGCAGACTACAGTAAACTGACCTTTTAGATAAAAACAAGGGCAGGGTTTTTGTTTTGGGGTTTGTCATCCTTGCACGTTGTACTTTCTGTTTTTGCAAATAAAATACAGAAGCCCTTATTTTCACGTGGAAAACGTCCTGTCTCTGCCGAACACGGAAGTCACGATCCCAGACCGCTAAAGCTAACAGTTATATATGGGTAGTTTAATGAGTGATTAAAAGTAAGTTTTAAAGGGGGTTTTTTTTTGTAGTTTTAAAAAACACAGCGAGCACTTTTTATGCAGTCTTACTTTTGACGTCGACAACGTGTAGCTCATGAAGGAAATCATGGGTGACGCGCTGACTTGGTGGGTGTATAAGGTGTGTGATAGGCTGTCTGCACACAAATCCCTCGTTACTGTCATGGGTAAAAGGGGGGATTTATCAGAGTTGCAAAAAGAGATGATTTTTGGCTTTCAGGGTGGCGGTATTTCTAAAACTGCACAGTTTGTGAGCTGTGTCATGTGCTGCTGTGGTGAAAGTGAAACTGAGTATCAATATACACAGGTACAAAATGAACCCAGCTATTAGGAAAAAGGGTTTTTCTTCTTTGTGATTACTTTTCTGCTTCTGGGAAAAAATGGGCATCGGCTAAGGCAAGATCAAGAACAACACCAACCAATCTGGAAGAAAACAACGGTGGAGCGTGTTAAAACTGGGAATGTTTTGCGACATTCTCTGGGCCACTCATCCATGAAGAAAACGCGCTCAACAAATTTGAGTATAAATCCATCCTTGCAGATCACATACACCTATACATGCTGATTGTCTTGGTTGGGATCTTGCAGTAAGACAATAAGACATGTCACATGGCTAAGAATGCCTGATATTGGTTGGAAAAGCAGGTGCAACACTTCTCAGTACTACCTTTGCCACCTTATTCCCAAAACTTGAACCCAATTGAGCCTATTCAAGGCCCCTGGAGGGAGGTTTTGGCTCTGAGGAACCTCCAGCAGCTGTGTCTCTCCTGGATGGTGGGGTTGGCTCTAGGCCCCTCCATAGCTGTGTCCCCCCGGATGGGGGTGTTGCCTATGTCCCCTCCAGTAGCTGTGTCCCCCCCGGGTGGTGGGTTTGGCTCTATGGGACCCTCCAGCAGCTGTGTCCCCCTGGATTGGGTTGGTTATGGACCCCCCCACAGCTGGGGGCCCCTGGGTGGTGGGTGTTTGGGTCTTGGCCCCCCACAGGGTTGGGGGGCCCCGGGTGGGGGTGTTTTGGGTCTATGGACCTCCCCGCACTGTGGGGTCCCCGGATGGTGGTGTTGGCTTTGGGCCCCTCAACTGTTCCCCCTCGGATGGTGGGTTGCCTATGCCCCCAGCAGTGTGTCCCCCGGATGGGGGGTTGGCTCAAAGGCTCCCCCAGCCTGTACCCCCCCGGGTGGGGGTGTTGGTCTATGGCCCTCCCACATCGTGTCCCCCTGGATGGTTTGGGGTTGGCTTTGGACCCTCCAAAAGGGGGGGGGGGGGGGGGGGGGGGGGAACCCCCCGTGGCCCCTGGATGGGGTGTTGGTCTAAGGGCCCTCCAGCAGCGTGGGGCCCCTGGATCGTGGTGTTGGGTTATGGCCCTAAAAAGCTGTTTCCCCTCCCGGATGGTGGGGGTTTGGGTCTAGGCCCCCCCAGCACTGTGTCCCCCTGGATGGTGGGGTTGGCTCTTGGTCCCTCCCCAGCTGTGGGGCCCCTGGGTGGTGGGGGTTGGCTCTATGGGCCCTCCAGCAGCTGTGTCCCCCTGGATGGTGGTGTTGGCTCTATGGACCCCCAGCAGCTGTGCCCCCCGGAAGGTGGTGTTGGCTCAGGGCCCTCCACATTTTTATCCCCCTGGGTGGGGGTGTTGGGTCTTTTCCCCTCCAGCAGCTGTGTCCCCCCTGATGGTGGTGTTTGGTCTATGGCTCCCCCAGCAGCTGTGCCCCCTGGATGGTGGTTGGCTCATGGCCCTCCACAGCTGTGGGGCCCCTGGATGGTGGTGTTGCTTTATGGACCCCCGCACTTGTCCCCCCTGGATGGTGGTGTTGGCTCTATGGGCCCTCCGCAGCTGTGCCCCCCCCGGGTGGTGGGGTTGGCTTATGGACCCCTTCAGCAGCGGCCCCTGGGGGGATGTTGGCTCTTGGCCTCCAGCAGCGTGCCCCCCCCGGATGGTGGTGTTGGCTCTAGGGCCCTCCCGCAGCTGTTTCCCCCCTGGGGTGGGGGTGTTGGTTCTTTGGCCCCTCCAAGCTGTTCCCCCCTGGATGTGGTGTTGGCTCTATGACTCTCCCCACTGTATCCCCCCCGGGGTGGTGGGGTTTTTATGGCCCCTCCACAGCTGTTTTCCCCCCCGGATGGGGGTTTGGGTTTGGACCCCCCAGCCTGGCCCCCCTGGTGGTGGTGTTGGGTCATGGCCCCCCCAAGCTGTGGCCCCCCGGGTGTGGTGTTGGCTCTATGGACCCTCCAGCAGCTGTTTCCCCCCGGATGGGGGTGTTGTTTTTATGGCCCCCCCAGGCCCGTCCCGGATGGGGGGTTTTTGGCTCTATGGCCTCCAGCAGCTGTTCCCCCCCGGTGGGGGTGTTGGCTCTATGGGCCCCCCCACAGTGTTTCCCCGGATGGGTGTTGGGTCTATGGCCTCCAAGCTGTGCCCCCCCGGATGGGGGGTTTGGCTCTATGGCCCTCCAGCCGCTGTTTCCCCCCGGATGTGGTGTTGCCATGGCTCTCCCCGCAGTTGCCCCCCCGGATGGGGGTTTTGGCTCTATGGCCCTCCAGGCTGTGGCCCCCTTTTATGGGGGTGTTTCTCTAGGCCCCCCACAGTGTGGGCCCCTGGATGGTGGTGTTGGCTCTATGGACCCTCCAGCAGCTTGGGCCCCCCCGGATGGTGGTGTTGGCTCTATTGGGCCCTCCGAGCTGTGTCCCCCTGGATGGTGGTTTGGGTCTATGGCCCCCCAGCACTTGGGGGCCCCTGGATGGTGGTGTTGGCTTATGGACCCCCCAGCACTGTGTCCCCCCTGGATGGTGTGTTGGCTCATGGGGCCCTCCCGCTGTGCCCCCCCGGGTGGTGGTGTTGGCTTAAAGGCCCCCCCAGCAAGGGTTTTCCCCCCGGAGGGGTGTTGACTATGGCCCCTCCGCAGCTTTACCCCCTGGATGGTGGGTTGGCTCTAGGACCCCCAGCACTGTTCCCCCTGGATGGGGGTGTTTGGTCTATGGCCCCCCCGCGCTGTTTTCCCCCCCTGGATGTGGGGTTTTCTCTATGGGCTCTCCAGCAGCTGTGTCCCCCCTGGATGGTGGGTTGTCATGGGCCCTCCACAGCTGTTTTTTCCCCCCCCCGGGGTGGTGGTGTTTGGTCTTTTGGCCCTTTTCCCGACTTTGGGCCCCCCCGGATGGTGGTTTTGGTTTTTTTGGCCCCTCCAGCGCTGTGTTCCCCTGTTTGGTGGTGTTGGCTCTAGGACCCCCAGCACGTCCCCTGGATTTTGGGGGGTTTGGGTCTATGGCCCTCAGCAGCTGTGTCCCCCCTGGGGTGGTGGGGTTGGTTATGGGCCCTCCCGCAGCTGGTCCCCCCTGGGGTGGGGGTGTTGCTCTATGGCCCTCCCCAGCTGGTGTCCCCCCGGGTGGTGGTTTGGCTCTATGGCCCTCCAGCAGCTGGCCCCCGGATGGTGGTGTTGGCTTATGGCCCTCCAGCACTTTTTCCCCCCCTGGTGGTGTTTTTGCTCTTGGCCCTCCAGCAGCTGTTTTCCCCCCGGATGGTGGGGTTTGGTCTATGGGCCCTCCAGCGCTGTTTCCCCCCCTGGATGGTGGTGTTGGTCTATGGACCCTCCCCAGCTGTCCCTGGTGGGGTGTTTGCCTATGGGGCCCTCCCAACGTGGGGAAGGGGCAGCTCCAACACCTTGGAACCTACCAAGCCTTATTTTTAGTCACTCTAGACTCAAGATATTACCTGATGGTCATAATAATGTGATTCAATTAAGGAAAAGCTCCCACCCTGTGTTGGGACCAGCACAAAAAAAGGAGATTCTAGAATGGGAGAGTGGGAGTGAAATAGGACAATACACACAGACTGGAACCATAATGTATATTAGGAAGTGACACTATATTAATTTTCCTACACAATAAAATACATTTTTCTTTCGTGGGATAACCTTCAAAATATTAAAGAGTTTAAAGGGAAATAGAGGGAAAAAAAACCCCCCTAAAGTGTAAATCTGTCTCTGTAGCATCATCTTCTATATAGATTACCTTTTTTGCTCATGTAGAAGAGAGAATTAAAAACCCCCCAACATTGTCACTATCGCAAATTGGCTGGGATCGTCCAAACACGCACCAACAAACTGGATGACGCACGGGTGATTGAGGCGACACAGGATGGAGACCTCCCGGGGAGAAAATTCCACTTGATTTGGACAGTAAGTGTTTGGGTCTTATCTAAGAAGAACAAGGGGAAGGAGAACAGAAAAATTTATCTTAAAGGGGTTTTCTCAGATTTTTATATTAACCCTGTACTGCCAGGGACTGTATTATAAAGCATTAAAGGGGTTGACTCGCTACACAGGTTGGCATTCAACACGTAGGGAGCTGTAAATTAAGACTTTTTTCAAATATATTGCTTTGTTTATTTTGCGTTGTTGAGTAGAAAAGAGAGATTTTATCTGCTCTGAGTGCACACTCGTGTCTCTGGTTATTGAACTGCTCTTTGATCTCTTGGTCTTATCTGATAACAGGGAGTGACATCAGCACAGGTCGGTATACAGGACGCCGGCAGCTTGAGTGTTTTATCTCTAACAAACAAAGGAATGGAATTACTTGTTATCTATAGAGCAGAGAGCTTCAGAGCTTATAGAGAAGGTCTCCTGCTCTCATGTCAGTGCAATTAGAAGAACTGTGAAAACGGGGCTGATATGCTAATCACTGCAACAGAACCTCCCACAGCGTGACCAGGAAGAGTCAGAATGCATGAATCTTAAGCTGCTTTTGGCTGTGTAAAACAACATGGTGAGACAACCCCTTTAACCTGTTTGCACCCTCCCAGTACCGCCAGAGCTCCGGACTCCCCTGCCAGTAACGTCACCACTTAGGTGACTGTAAGCGAATTTCTGGCCTCGGAGGTTCCTTCTCACATATAAGACACAAGTTCACTGAAGCTAGCGATTGGCTCACAGTCACACAGGTAGGACGAGTACAGTTTTAATTTTTTAGTAGGGAGTTCTCTGAAAACCTTGGAAAACCCCAATAAAGAAAAATACCCAATAGATCAGAGGTGTCAGCATGGGCTTTGGAGGTTGGCTGGACGACTTGGGTAGGTCTGTGCTACCACCTGTGAGTTGTTGATAAGAGCAGTGTGGAAGTCCACTCGGGAGATCCAAATCTAAGATGGAGACTTCCCAGTACTACCCTAGCACCTTATTCCCCAGACTGGAACCCAACTGAGCATGTGTGGGAGCCCCTGGTTGGTGGTGTTGGCTCAATGTATCCTCTTCAAGTTGTATTTTGGTCTCGCAGTTGTTCGTACTATGAAAGGTTATACTTTTAATGGGGGTGTTAGGTATTGTTGTCCCATTCACTTGCTCAAGCCCACGACTCCTTTAATCAGCTGTTCAGTAGAGGTACTGGAAGTCAGGCCCCCACCAGTCCAAAATCTGGGGACTACCTTGAGGATACACTACAAATTTTAAAGAGTTGGACAAGGGCGTCGTTAGGCAATTTTATCTGGGGCTTGTCCAGAATCGGCATTCTGCTCAGAGGACAGATTGCCGGAGTGTCGCCATCCTCCAGGCTGCTGCAGTGGGTCAAGAGCACCGCTGGTCCTTTCAACAGTATACGCATGCAGTTGAAAGCCAGAGCAAAGCAGGGAGTGAAAGCTCCCTGTTCTGCAAAGTACTCCAATGGGTTGCAAGCCTACCTACATACTGGGTGATATATGCCTACCTACATACTGGGGAACATAAACCTACCTACATACTGGGGAACCTAAAACTACCTACATACTGGGTGATATATGCCTACCTACATACTGGGTGATATATGCCTACCTACATACTGGGTGATATATGCCTACCTACATACTGGGTGATATATGCCTACCTACATACTGGGTGATATATGCCTACATACATACTGGGGAACCTAAAACTACCTACATACTGGGGGACATATGCCTACCAACATACTGGGGGACCTATGCTTACCTACATACTGGAGGACCTATACCTACCTAAATAATGGGGGGACCTATATCTACCTACATACTGGGGAACCTAAACCTACCTACATACTGGGGGGACCTATACCTACCTACATACTGGGGAACCTAAACCTACCTACATACTGGGGAACCTAAACCTACCTACATACTGGGGGGACCTATACCTACCTACATACTGGGGAACCTAAACCTACCTACATACTGGGGGGACCTATACCTACCTACATACTGGGGGGACCTATACCTACCTACATACTGGGGGACCTATACCTACCTACATACTGGGGGGACCTATACCTACCTACATACTGGGGGGAACCCCAACCAACCCAAACTGGGGAAACCCAAAACCCCCACAAATGGGGGGACCTATACCACCTACATCGGGGGGACCTTACCACCCACTTCTGGGGGAAACCTAAACCTACCTACATACTGGGGGACCTTTCCTACCCCCAACATACTGGGGGGCCCATCCTCCCAACATACTGGGGGGATATCCCTACCTACTACTGGGGCCCCCTAACCTACCACATAGGGGGGGGGGACCAATAGCTACTTACATACTGGGGGGACCTATCCCTCCCCTACTTTGGGGGGATTATGCTTACCTACTTCTGGGGGAAAAGTATGCTTACCTACATACTGGGGGTACCTATACCTATCTACATACTGGGGACCTATACCTACCTACATACTGGGGGGACCTATGTGCCCCTTACATACTGGGGATTTTTAAAACCTCCAAATTTTTGGGGGACCTATCCTACCTACTTTCCGGGGGGGATATGTTTACCTACATACTGGGGGGACCTATCCTACTACATACTGGGGGACCTATCCTACCAAATCGGGGGGCCTATGTACCTCATCTGGGGGGAATAACACCTAAAAATGGGGGACCTTACCTACCTACTTTTACGGGGGGGCCTATCCTACCTACAAGGGGGGGACATATGCTACCTCATATGGGGGACCTTGCCACCAAAATTTCTGGGGTGAGCTATGCCTAACTACATACCTGGAGGGTCGTATACCTACCTACATACTGGGGGGGACCTATATCTACCTACATACTGGTTGTCAGCGCTGATCTTCATTGTGCAGTGTATTGCTGTGTGAACCCAGCCCTACTGAGCAAATCGTAGCATAGAGGGCCCAGGATCTCGGATGTTTTAGGACCCTAGCATCACCCCTGGAGTCAGATAACCTCTTCCATTTTGAGGAAGGACAGCAAAAGAAGGCTAAACATAGGAAGGTAGTTAAAAAATTCCTCTAAAGTAATGATGGTCTATTTTGTAGTATTATACTGTATTATCTGTATTAGTCTTTTATTTCAAGCTCCCTGGAGGGAAATATTCTAATTTAATATACTTTGCTATAATTGTCCAATAATCCACAGAATCTGGTAACTTGGGAAACCCAAGGCAAATGCAGAGTGGGTCGTGTCATCCTCAGCGAGATTGGGGAATTCGCAAAAAAGCCCAAACAAACCTACAAACTCTAAAAAGAAAAATATCTTTTTAGATGATAAAAAAAACCTATAATGAAGAAATATAATTTTCCCCTTCACTTCTTTCATTAGCCGTAATGGGAAATTGAAATAAACGTCTCTGACTTTACCTCTTAATGGCGACGATTTTGTTCCTGCATCTCCCTTTGTATACTTTTCCGAACGACCCTACAAAATATCAAAGAATGGGCAACTACGCAAACACAATAATTAACGGCGCTTCTGAGGCAGCGGCGGGCGACGCATCTCACACCTGATCCAATTATTTCGTGTAAAATTTAATTTTGCATCGAAGGTGAAAGTGCGGGGAGGCCGGGACCAGGAGGGGGAGCGGCTTTTCTCTGCAAAGTGGGAAAAAGAAAAAAATAAATTAATTTTGATAAAAAAAACCCTTATCGCCCTAATAAGTGCACATAGGAGACTAAGGGAAGAATTGGAAGTAAAATTAGTAAAACTGATTGGGGGATGGGGACCCACTAACATCAGCCACAATGCAAATACGTAGGAGCTCGTATAGGCGCAGTGCTTTCTGACTGTAGAGCTTGGGTAGGGAAGGGTTAACAGAGGGGGGTAGAAAGTGGTTTTCCCACCCACTCTTGGCCCCCATAGAGTTTTTAGGCTTCGTTCACACAGTTTTTTCTTCTCAGCATGGATTTCATATCTTAAAACCTAAGTAAGAACAAAATTGATACAAGCTTTTTTCCCGGGATTTTTGCGTAGGTTTTTGGATGTGGATTTGGACTCGGTCTTTCAGCATTAATTTTTTGGATGCTGTTTGAACTGTTTTGAGATGGTTTGGATGAGAATGTTGTTTTTTCAGTGTGGTTTTGGGTGTAGTTTTATCATATAACCCTATACTGATAAACCCAAAAGCTCAGCTCCTTTCCCCTTTTTATAACCCTATATTCACAGAGCTCAGTCCCCTCCCCCTACATTAACCCTTATATCCAGAGCTCAGCCCCTTCCCCTCTATCTATAACCCTATATATCACGGGCTCAGCTCTCCCCTTTTATCATAAAACCCCTTATATCCAGAGCTAGCTCCTTCCTTATATATAACCCTAATTCACAGGGCTCAGCCCCCTTCCTCTACATATAACCCATATATCAAAGCTCAGCTCTCTCCTCTATCATTAACCTATATATCACAGGCTCAGCTCCTCCCCTCTTCAAAAAACCAAATTTTCCAAGAGCTCAGTCCTATCCTTTTATCATTAACCCTTATATCACAGGTAGCCCCTTTCCCCTCTATCATAAAACCCTATATATCCAGGGCCAGCTCCTCTCCTCTAAATATAACCCTATTATCCAGAGCTCGCTCCTCTTCCTCTTTTTAACCCCCATTTCACAGAGCTACTTCTCCTCTTTCTATAACCCTTTTTATCACAGGCTCAGCCCTTCCCTTTTCTTTAACCTATATTACGGCTCAGTTTCTTTCCTCTATCATAAAACCCCATATATCACAGAGCTCAGTTTCTCCCTCTTATAAAACCCTATATATCACAGAGCTCGCTCCTCTCTCATATATACCCTATATATCAAGGCCAGCTCCTCCCCTTTATCTAAAACCCTTATATCACAGAGCCGGGCTCCTCTCCTCTATCATATAACCCTATTATCACAAGCTCAGCTTCTCCCCTCTTCATTTAACCCTATATACACAGAGCTCAGCTTTTCTCCCCTATCTATAACCTATATATCACAGGCTCAGTTTCTTTTATCTTTTAAAACCCTTAATCACAGAGCTCAGCCTCTCCTTATCATATAAACCCCCCAATATAAACAGAGCTCGCTCCTTCCTCTACATAAAACCCCTATTAATCACGAGTTCAGTTTTCTCTCCTCTTTTTTTACCCTTTTTTTTAAACAAACCAAGCTCCTTTTTCCTCTATCATTAACCCATATATAAAAGGGCTCAGCTTTTTTTCCCTCTATCTTAACCCTATATTAACGGTTCAGTCCTCTCCCTACATAAACCCCTATAATCACAGAGCTCAGCTTCTCTCCTCTATTTATAACCCCTTCATATACAGAGCTCAGCTCCTTCCTCTTATTTAAACCCTTTATCACAAAGTCAGCCCCTCTCCCTTTCATAAAACCCCATATATCAACGCAGTCCTTCCTTTCATATAACCCTATAACCACAGCTCAGTCCTTCCTCTCCTCTACATAATAACCTTTATAAAACACAGACCCAAGCCCCTCTCCCTTATCTATAACCCTTATTCAAGAGCTAGCTTTTTTCCCTCTATATAAAACCCCCAAATTCCAGAGTCAGCTCCTCTCCTTTTCCCTAAAAAACCATATATCACAGGCTCGTTTCTCTCCTCTATCATAAAACCCTTTAATCACGAGTCAGCTCTTCCCTCTATCATATAACCCTTATATCACAAGCTCAGTTTCTCCCTCTTCCCATAAACCTATTACACAGAGCTCAGCTCCCTTCCCTTATAACCCTATTTCACAAGGGCTCTCCCCTTCCCCTCTATCATAAACCCTATATATACGGGAGTTCAGCTTTTTCTCCCTCTATATTTCCCTATATATACAGGTTCAGTCCTCTCTCTACATATAACCCTATATTCAAAGTCAGCTTCTCTCCTCTACCATATAACCCTTTATCACAAGTCAGCTCCCTCCTTACCATAAAACCCCTATTATCACAAGCTCATCCTCTCCTTACCATATAATTATATCACAAGTCGCTTCCTCCTCTACCATTAACCCTAATTCACAGAGCTCAGCTCCTTCCTCTATCATATAACCTATTATCACAGAGCTCGCTTCTCCTCTATCATATAACCCATATATCACAGAGCCAGCTTCTCTCCCTATCTATAACCCTTATATACAGAGCCAGCTCCTTTCCCCCTCTATCACTCTGTCTCGAAGGGCAGGTGTCTTGAGCCTGCCTTATAGATTCAGCATCTTCTATCTGAGGCCTCTTGGATTATCCATGACTTTCTGATGCACTTATATTTGCTGTATATTGCCGCCCTCCTACATCCCCTCGGGGAGAAGCGGGCTGCGTTATTCCCAGAGCAGAGCTTTTCATAAAAGCATCTTTTCCTTTAAGCGCGGTCATCTGTGCGCTCTTTCCAGGCTGGATTTTTGCCCAAGTTCTATCTATCAATGTGTTTGTTCGGCTATTTATTTTTTAAGTGCATCTGTTGCTGTAGCCGGGAACATTTAATGACAATCTGTTTGGAATAGGCTAATATAATATTTATGCCGCAGAGGATTAAAAGCATTTGTCGATGAAGAGTCGTTGTTGGAAGATTAATCCAGAGGAGGCTTCCCTTCACCTGAATGCCATGCACTGAGACAGCGCGATCTGCACGCATTAACCATTACCTGCTCTACAGAAAGTGAGGCCGGTTTCACATGTTGTGATTTTTTAAGGCGGGCTTTCACACGGCGCTTTTTTGGTTTGCATTTTTTTAAAGGGGAAGTGTCATCAAATGGCTTATTGTTTAACTCACATTTTTTGTTCAACACTTTTTTTAAATTTTTGGTGGTTTTTTTTATTTTTTTAAAATTCCCCCCATATCATTTTTAAATATTTTTTAAATAATTTTTAAGTTTGGTTTCTTTTTGGACTAGGTAAAAATTAGTCTGCATTCCCGGTTCTGCAGAAAAGATTCTCTTTGGGTTCCCCATTATCAGCAAAAAAGGGGGTTTAAAAAACTGAAAGGAGACCCCGTGTGAATAGTTAACACAGGTTTCCACCAGTCAAAAGGGAGGAGTCACATTTCCCCCTTTCACCCCCCTGCCAGTGACTTTTTCCCAAAGGGTCACAGAGCGGGATTTAAAAAACTCCCATTAAGGTAAAGGGCTTTTTTCAGCCCTTAAGTCTCCTAGTGCAAAAGCTTACTGTAATTTTTCCCCTTGACTGCTGTTAAAGCAGTGCAAAAAAAAAGGGGCCAGGGGCCCAAAAGTGAAAACTGAAAAGATTTAAAGGAATTTTTTAAAAAATTTTTGAAAAATGATATAAAAAAATGAAAAAAAAAAAAAATTCCCTTAAAAAATGTGTTTTAAAAAAAAAATTTGGACTTAAACAATACTCATTTTTAATGACACTTTTCCTTTTAAAATTTTGCGCCCAATTTAAAAAACTCCCTTTTTATTCCCCAGCAAGCTTCTTTCACTTATCAAAAATTGTTCGAAAGGTATTTCAAGAAAGGAATCATTTAAATGTGGGGAAAGTCTTGTGGATCCCAAACACACTTTTTTGATTATTCCCTTTCCAAACAGTTTGGGATAAGGAAAGAAGCTTGCGGGGAAATTAAAGGCATTTTAAATTGGGGCACTTTTAAAAATCTGCACCAAAACGGGTTTCTGTGTGAAAGCCCTTAGGCTATGTTCAAACATGTTTTTCCCCGTTTTTAACATACGCTTTTCGTTACGTGTTTGGATCCGGGGTGATCGGACCCCCCAAAACATTTGCGAATTGTGATTTAAAATTGCCTTTTTTAAATAGAAACAAACATTGGCGTTCAGGCGAGTGATTTGTTTGGGTTTACTCCATCCCTTTTGGATCCCTTTCCAAGAATTGTATGTCCCAAATTTTTGGTCCGAAAAAAGCAGCCCGGGGCCCTTTTTAAAAATTAAAAGGTGCGGGGCCTGTGCAGCCAAAAAATGCATCCAAAATACGCAGCGGGATGTTACATAAATGTTGGATCTGTTTTTGGATCCCTTTTGGGTTCGGTTTTTTTGGGTCTGTTTTTTTGGGTCCAAAACGGATTTCCCAAAAAGCTGTGTGACCCGGCCCCTTTGGGTGTTTTTCCCAAAAATGGATTTTAAAAGGGGGAATTAAACATTGTCCCCCATCAGATTTCATGTTAAAATCCGTGTTTTACCCGACTGCCATTCATTTGACACATTTCACAGTGTGAACTATGCTGCCGATTCTCCACCCCTCTGATTTGTAACCAGTGTTGTGGGAAAAAAAAGAATGGATTTGACCATTTTTTTTCAAGCAAATCCTTCCTGGATTCCACTCTTTGGCCCCGAATGATTTCAAAGGTACAAAAGATGTATGACGGGGGGTCCAAAAAACCCAGAAAAGGCTTTTTTAAGATGGGTGATCGGCTTGGCTAAAATTTTTCCCCCTTTTTTTTTTTCCCAAAAAACCCAGTGGGGTAAAAAACAAATTGGGAAATTTTTTTACATCCAACAGAGGGCGCTTGAGTTCTCAGCTCTTTCCATAAAGCCTTGTTATATGCCCGGCTTCTTGGATGCAAAAGGCAATTTTTGAAAATTTCCCCCGCTTCCCCAAGGAGGATTTCCCTTTTGAGCCCTCATTGCCTCCCACTCAGCCAAGCCAGCATCTTTGCTCTGTACTGTTTAGGGGGAAAACCCGAAAAGGCTTTTATACCGAGGGGTGATGCTGGCTTGGCTAAATATCCCTTCTGCTTTCCAAAGACCCACTGGGTCAAAAGCAAATTGAGTATTTGTTACATTCAACAGAGGGCGCTGGAGCTTCTCAGCTCCTTTCCCATAATGCCTTGTGATATGCAAATTTGGGACTTTCCCTAAGGGGGGTTTTATTTTAAGAAAAAAAACAGACCTCACATGAAAGACGTTACCCGGGGAACATCAATTGTGTGAAGGGCCCCTGAAGGTTTAAATCTAGGCCTGGGGAAAACAAAGGGGGGATTGGCTAAATTGAGTCCCATCAGTTGAGCTGTTTCTGGGCCCACCGGTGGAAGGTCTTTTAGGGGCCCACCCTACAGCTACTGTAAATGACTGTACAAGCCTCCTATACGCCACCTCTTACTTTTTGCCTCTTTTTCTATGTTTTATTGCCTCTTCTGAAGTTATTTTTTAACATCCTCAGATCTGCCATGCTCAGGTGCCCACCGGGGGTTTCCCCTACTCCCCTGTGGGACAGTCCGAGCTTGGAGGTATCACCTTGGTTTCTGCCGAGGATTACACGTTGGATATTTCCAATAGAAAAAGTATGAATTGTGAACCTACCGTTATCCCTTTAAGCGGCAGGCCTGAAAAGTACTTAATGACGCAGCTAAATTTAGAAGTTTTTGCCTCCGTGCGTTTCAACCGTTGTAAAATTTTTTCTTT
>JAODAL010052911.1:0-25655 GCA_025379985.1 Phyllomedusa bahiana
TCTCCTTTAGGTAGTATACAGGCAGTTAGGGGCCCCCCTTTTAGGTAGCCAGGGCCCCCTTCCATTAGTCAGGGCCCGCCTTTTAGGTAGCCAGGGCCCCCTTCCATTAGTCAGGGCCCCCTTTAGGTAGCCAGGGCCCCTTCCATTAGTCAGGGCCCCCCTTTATGTAGCCAGGGCCCCCTTCCATTTGTCAGGGCCCCCCTTTTAGGTAGCCAGGGCCCCCTTCCATTAGTCAGGGCCCCCCGTTAGGTACCCCAGGGCCCTTCCATTAGTCAGGGCCCCTCCTTTAGTCAGGGCCCCCCTTTAGGTAGCGGGGCCCCCTTCCATTAGTCAGGGCCCCCCTTTAAGTAGCCAGGGCCCCCTTCCATTAGTCAGGGCTCCCCTTTAGTTAGTCAGGGCCCCCTTCCATTAGTCAGGGCACCCCTTAAGGTAGCCAGGGCCCCCTTCCATTAGTCACGGCCCCCCTTTAAGTAGCCAAGGCCCCCTTCCATTAGTCAGGGCCCCCCTTTAGGTAGCCAGGGCCCCCTTCCATTAGTCAGGGCCCCCCCTTTTAGGTAGACAGGGCCCTCTTCCATTAGTCAGGGCCCCCTTTAGGTAGCCAGGGCCCCATTCCATTAGCCAGTGCCCCCCTTTTAGGTAGCCAGGGCTTCCCTTCCCTTAGTACAGGGCCCCTTTTAGGTAGCCAGGGGCCCCCTTTCCATTATCAGGGCCCGCCTCCATTAGTCAGGGCCACCCTTTAGGTAGCCAGGGCCCCCTGCTCTTAGTCAGGCCCCCCCTGTAGGTAGCCAGGGCCCCCTTCCATTAGTCAGGGCCCCCCCCTTAGGTAGCCAGGGCCCCCGTCCATTAGTCCGGGCCCCCCTTTAGGTAGCAAGGCCCCCCTTTAGGTAGCCAGGGCCCCCGTCCATTAGTCAGGGCCCCTCTTTTAGATAGCCAGGGCCCCCTTTCATTAATCAGGGCCCCCCTTTAGGTAGCCAGGGCCCCCTTCCATTAGTCAGGGCACCCCTTTAGGTATCCAGGGCCCCCCTTCCATTTGTCAGGGCCCCCCTTTTAGGTAGCCAGTTCCCCCTTCCATTAGTCAGGGCCCCCCTGACTAATGGAAGGGGATATTAGTCCCCAACTCCCGGGCCGGTCTAATGGAAGGGGGCCCTGGCTACCTTAGTCCCCAACCTCCGGGGCCTTCAGCAGCTCGGGGCCCAGTCCGAGTCTGTTAATATATCAGACATTTAAAGTGACGGTGATACCAATTATGTTTTATTTTTTTTATTTGTAAAATGGGGAAACTGGGTTTTTTTTTAATTGTAATTTTAATCCTCTTAGGGTACTTGACCACTAAGTGGCACAGACACTTATCCACTATCCAGAATAGTTAGATGTCCACACCAGTAGGCTACTCTATCTTCCCATACCCTGTTTGTCCTGAGCTTGCTTTTTAGTACACTTTTGTTTTTTATTGCTTGGATTAAAATTTCTACTTTATATACCAGAAGACTGGTGTGGACATCTATCTATTCTTCTATCAAATGTCCGCTACGTCCTGTACAGCAACGGTGAGCTGTATACCACATTATACACTCACCGACCACTTTATTAGGTACACCATGCTAGTAACGGGTTGGACCCCCTTTTGCCTTCAGAACTGCCTCAATTATTCGTGGCATAGATTCAACAAGGTGTTGCAACGATGCTCAATTGGTACCAAGGGGCCCAAAGAGTGCCAAGAAAATATTCCCCACACCATGACACCACCACCACCAGCCTGAACCGTTGATACAAGGCAGGATGGATCCATGCATTCATGTTGTTGGTGCCAAATTCTGACCCTACCATCCGAATGTCGCAGCAGAAATCGAGACTCATCAGACCAGGCAACGTTTTTCCAATCTTCTACTGTCCAATTTCGATGAGCTTGGGCAAATTGGAGCCTCAGTTTCCTGTTCTTAGCTGAAAGGAGTGGCCCCCGGTGTGGTCTTCTGCTGCTGTAGCCCATCTGCCTCAAAGTTTCGCCGTACTGTGCGTTCAGAGATGCTCTTCTGCCTACCTTGGTTGTAACGGTGGCTATTTGAGTCACTGTTGCCTTTCTATCAGCTCGAACCAGTCTGCCCATTCTCCTTTGACCTCTGGCATCAACAAGGCATTTCCGCCCACAGGACTGCCGCTCACTGGATGTTTTTTCTTTTTCGGACCATTCTCTGTAAACCCTAGAGATGGTTGTGCGTGAAAATCCCAGGGATCAGCAGTTTCTGAAATACACAGACCAGCCCTTCTGGCACCAACAACCATGCCACATTCAAAGGCACTCAAATCACCTTTCTTCCCCATACTGATGCTTGGTTTGAACTCCAGAGATTGTCTGACCATGTCTACATGCCTAAATGCACTGAGTTGCCGCCATGTGATTGGCTGATTAGAAATTAAGTGTTAACGAGCAGTTGGACAGGTGTACCTAATAAAGTGGCCGGTGAGTGTATATACACAGGTGTATACATTAGTGTATATGTACATGTGTGTGTGTATATAATATATACAGTACTTGCATATAGCAGAATAGTGTGCAGTTACAACTATACTATTAGTATAGTTGTAACGTTTTCTAACCGGGATGGTTAGAAACGTCCAGGTATGGCAGATCCTCTGCGCCCACCGCGGGCGTAGATGGTAACACACGCTGTGGGTAGCCGAACTGCAGGTCTGGATAGCCGGTGCTGGAACGGAGAACAGGGCACTGCAGGTGTAGCCGGTAAACGTATGGCACAGTCCCAGGATGTTAGCAGACTTGGTATGACGCCAGGTATCAACAGGTGATTAGCAGACAGGTGTAACGGCAGGAGTTCAGCAGGAACTGATAAACGTACAGGTTACAGCAGCAATGCAGCAGCCAAGGGGTCAGGCTCTATGCAGGTGAAACACAACAATGAACTGACCAGGAGCACAGGGAGGAAGTTCCTTATGAAGGCAGAGGTCACAAGTCACTGGGCTGTACATAGGAACACTGACTCTTCAAATGCAGTGCAGCGCCGAGCATGTCTGTACACAGGATGCCAGGGAGCTGGAGGAAGCAATGGTGACTCAGATCTGCCAGCAGGAACAGCTGCAGGACTGCCAGGAATCAGAACAGGTGAGTGACAAGAGCCAGCGACACCAGAGGATGCCGCAGCAGTGGCCGGGACACGGAAGACACAGGCACGCTGACGGTCCATAGCAGGGACTGTGGCGTGAACTGTGACAATAGTGTAGTATTGTATAGTATAGTAAGTCTAGTGTAAGCTGTAAGTGACAGTCAGCACCCATTGTGTATATTTGTGCCCCTTTAGTGACAGGCAAAGTTAGGCACCTTAGGTGGTCATCTGCCTTTACCTGTCAGATGTCCAGGCCCTGTCATGACTATACAACAAAAAAAATATTTTTTTAATTCTATTTTATACACTACTGTGCTGTCTTAATAAATACTTAGTGATACTTAGTCAACCAAGTAACTAAAGAAACTTCTGTTTGACACACACTTGTATATCTCATGTTCCAAACTAGATGACGGTGCAGGGAGAGACAATAAGTCAACGTTCGGTGAGGGACTCCCACAGCAAAAAGTATTCAGCACAGGTCCAGATTCTTCACAAGTATATCTTTAATCTTGATTTCATCTCAGTAAAAACAATTGCTAGAAGCAATATATACGGTACATTCACAGGTCTCTCAGGGTATGTTCACATGGCATATTTGCAGGGCGTACTTTGAAGCCTATTTTTACTGAAGTGCACACCACAAATCACTGTTCAAGTCCAACATTCATTGAGTGCTGTGTAAAATCATTAAGGGAAGATCTCTCCTTAGGGAGAGCACCTATATAGGTGTGTAGAGATTCGAAATGGCCTTTTTGCAATTCATGAAGCATCTGCATATCACAAGGCATTATGGAAAGGAGCTGAGAGGCTCAAGCGCCCTCTTTTGGATGTAACACTGGATCTTTGGAAAGCAAGAAGGGATTTTTTGCCAAGCCAGCATCACTCATCAGTAGACAGGCTGTTTCGGGGTTTTGCCCCTCATCAGTACAGAGCAGAGCGATGCTAGCTTGGCTGAGTGGGAGGCAATGAGTAGCTCAGAAAGGGAAGATCTCTCCTTAGGGAGAGCACCTATATAGGTGTGTAGAGATTCAAAATTGCCTTTCTGCACTCCACGAAGCATCTGCATATCACAAGGCAGTATGGGAAAGGAGGTGGAGAAGCTCTAGCATCCTCTATTGTAAAATCATTATCATCCTTTAGAAGATGATGATTTTATGATTGAATTTCTTGGCGTAGTGTGTGACCGTAAATAGAACTGACCTGTCTCTTCTTTCAGAAGAAATAGGACAGTAGACAAGACAGAAACCAGCCTCGAGCCCTGGCGCATTGAAAGTACGGGCGTGCAAGCCCATACTTTCAACAGTGCTAATGAATAGTGTTGAGCTTTTTTATCGACAAAAGTTGAAAATAGGCAAGGTTTTTATGGAGATCGAAGATTTCCAGATCATGCGATAATTAAGGTTAAAATCGTGCATTCATCTATTAAGATCGACGCCTTTTTCGGGCGCTTCCTGTAATATTGGCGGCAGCAAATGAGATTACAGAATAGGAGGCAGGGTGAGATGTGTGTGCGACGTCATGACTGGGTGTGTATGGTTGCGATTGGCCTGGAAAATTCACATGACCTCGTTTTACATAGAAACAGCGTTTCCTGTTTCTGCCTCAAGTGTACTCTCAGCGTCTACATAGGGATAGGGACCCTGCGTTTGCCTGGTTGGCCAAACAGCTCAGCGATAATTGAGTCTATTTCTGCCACAGAGAAACCTCTACTATTAGTGTAGATCATTCCAATTTAGTTACAATAGGGATTTGAACATTTTATGTAGTTAGCTAAGAGAATTTTAAGAAGAATATACCACTGTAATTTTCACGGCGGTGGAGACGGGGGGGGGGGTGGGGGGGGGGGTGGATGGCGCGCAGGGCTCAACACAGACAAGCTCTATCTATAAAGATCACTGGATAAAAGTTCACCAAGACTTAGTGTAGACTTTGTAGTGGAATATATCTTTATGATAACAGTTTGCTAATTGAAATATTTCCTGGATTATTGGACTGACTGAACTCTATATGGGGAATAAAACATAATTTCTGTAACTGCAGTCTCTTTGTTAGCTGCGATAACTCCACTGTTTTTATCAGTATACATTTCAGATAGAGTGTTTCATTTTGACCCATTTTACACCTGTACTGTTGTATATCGGACTAAAATTACACACAGCAATCTTGTAGTCAGCACAGGTTGGTTGTTGCCAAAAATACGTTGTTTCATACGGAAAACATCACGGTTAGTGTTTTTTGACTTTTGCGCACCCAGGCACTGTTCAATGACGCTGCATCTACGTAAAATCTTAAAACAGCAATTCTATATTCACTCACAGGTGAAATTGAAGTGCAAAAAATACCGTTTATTATATCAAATACATAGAACAGTTACGTGTTTTTTTATGACCTTCTTGCGCAGACCCAGCAATGTTCCTTTGACGCAGCTATCCTACGTTAAATCTGTAAAACAGCTGAATTCTATATTCCCACAGGTGGGAATTTGGAGGTGCATAAAATAAAGTTTTATTATATCTAAAACTAACAGTTACGTTTTTTTGACTTTTGCGCACCCTAGCATGTTATTGACGCGAGCATCTTACGTATATCTTAACAACACAGCAATTCTATATTCACCACAGGTGACATTAGAAACGGTGCAAAAATCAAGTTTATTATATCAAAACATAAACTGTTACGTGTTTTTGACTTTTGCTGCACCCAGCACTGTTCATTGACGCAGCAGCCATCTACGTAAATCTTAAAAACCAGCATTTCTAATTCACCACAGGTGAAATGGAAAGGTGCAAAAACTACGTTTATGATATCATAACATAAACAGTTTGTGTGTTCTGAACTTTTGCGCAACAGCACTGTTCATTGACGCAGCATCTACATCAAATTATAAAACAGCAATTCTATTTTCACCACAGGTGATTGAAGGTGCAAAAAAACCGTTATTATATCAAAACATAACAGTTATGTGTGTTTTTGACTTTTGCGCACCCGCACGGTTCATTGACGCAGCATCTAGTAAATCTTAAAACAGCAAATTCTATATTCACCACAGAGTGAATTGAAAGGTGCAAAAAATACAGTTTATTATATCAAAACATAAACAGTTACGTGTTTTTTGACTTTTGCTACCCTAGCACTGTTCATTGACGAAACATCTACGTAAAACTTAAATCAGCAAATCTATATTCACCACAGGTGAATTGATTTGAATGGTGCAAAAAACACAGTTTATTATATCAATACATTACAGTTACGTAGTTTTTTGATTTGCGCAACCAGCACTGTTCATTGATGCAGCATTTAAGTAAATCTTTAAAAAAGCAAGTATATATTCACCACTGGTGAATTGGAAAGGTTTGCAATAAAAATACAGTTTATTATATCAAAAACATAAAACAGTTACGTGTTTTTTGACTTTGCGCCACCCAGCTCACTGTTCTCATTGACGCAGCATCTAAGTAAATCTTAAAATCAGCAAATCTATATTCACCAAGGTGATTGAAAGGTGCAAAAAAAAAAAAAATACACATTTTATTATATCAAAACATAACAGTTCAGTTACGTGTTTTATTGAACTTTTGCGCACCCCATCACTGTTCATTGAGGCAGCATCTGCGTAAATCTTTCAAAACCAGCGAATTTCTATATTCACCACAGAGTGAATTGAAAGGTGCAAAAAATACCGATTATTATATCAAAAACATAACAGTTCAGTGTTTTTTGACTTCTTTGCGCACCCAGCACTGTTCATTGGACGCAGCATCTACGTAAATCTTTTAAAACAGCAATTCTTATATTCACACAGGTGAATTGAAAGCGTGCAAAAAAGATACCGTTTATTATATCAAAACATAATCAGTTAAGTGTTTTTTTGACTTTTGCGCACCAGCTCTGTTCATTGACGACTAGCATCTCGTAAATTCTTTAAAACAGCAATTCTATATTCAAACACAGGTGAAATTTGAAAGTGCATAAAATACGTTTATTATATCAAAACATAACAGTTAAGTGTTTTTTTTTGATCTTTTGTTGCAGCCCAGCAATGTTCATTGACGCAGCATCTTCGTAAATCTTATAAACAGCGAATTCTTATTCAACACAGTTGAATTGAAAGGTGCAAAAAATACCGTTTATTATATTCAAAAATTACAGATACGTGTTTTTTGGACTTTTGCGCCAGTCCAGATTTGTTGATAGGACACCTTGACAGTTTAAATTTGAATCCAGCAATATTTTGTTTTGATTAGAGGGATTTGGGAATAGTTGTGTATTTGCCGTCTTTTAATAAGAGATTTCCACAAAAACTATTCCATACCTTCTATAATTTTGTTATATGTTCTGAACATGGAGCGAAATGCAGGTGGTTGGGGTAAGCGAGCAAATGAGGGGGTTTGCACATGGAGGTTAGAGGTTCGAGAAAGGTGCTCCTTCCAGTGCTGGCGGTCTAACACGCATGCCAGCGGATCGTCAGTTCAGGACCGTCAGGCCTTGATCAGCGCTGGGTCAGGGTCCTGTGAATCTAAGTAAGACGACCACATCGTCGCCAATCTGTCCTTCAGTGGTTAATGCAACCTGCCATCTAGCAGTCTTACCTCCTCGTCACTCGCAGTCAGGGCACAATGTCGTCATCAGCATCATCACAGCATCCGTTCAACATGAAAAGCAGCCCAAATGTCAATCGTGTTACCACCACTGTGGATAATACCCATTGTCTGAAGACTCTTGATGACAAAAATGCGGTTGTGGGTCAAGAAGGCATGTTAAAAGTTCAAGAGGATGATTTAGTCTGCTCTGAGCCCAGTTAATTGAATGCCATCAGAGGAGGTGAAGGAAGCGTGTAAATCGGCAAAAAATCCGGCCGGTCGGCAACGCCTCTGCAGATGCCTCTTGCTTGTAGCCCGCAGATTCTGGATGCAGAAAGTCAGGACGGACCAAGTTCACTGTGTTATGACAGATGATGTGACGAACATTTCGGATCCATCCTTGTCTTTTCCGCAGTATTTTGCTCGAGCGCTTATCCACAGGAACGAGGAGGAAGATGATGGGGTAGTGGACAATAGGGGTCCGCCAAAAAAGGAGAGGGCGGTCGCAGAAGTCCGTAGATATGATTCGCCATCTACGGTAACGCAAACCCCGCACTCGATTAATCGCCTAGTCAAAAGGTCCACCAGGACCTCTCAAGCCTGGGCTCTTTGACCAGCCTCTGATGTCACCCGCGATGTCTTTATGCGCCTTCGCCGTAAAACGCATAAGTAGAGGGCAAGAACCTTAAGTGGTTAACCACCCACCAACATGTCTAGTCACATGCAGCGAAAGCATGAGTTGAAAATGGAGGAGGCTGGCAAACACTTGCCAAAAAAAGGCCAGACCGACGCCGGGCCTCCCAACTACTGTCACCACCCTCTGTCTCCGCTCCTCCTCTCTCTCGCCACCACCAAGCGTTTCCTCAGATGCCCATGTCTTCTCAGATGTCATGATCAGGGTCGGCTCCGCTTCAAGACTCCACATCGCCCTGAATACCACCAGACCACCAGGAGACCATCTAACCCTTCTCCTTCTGCCAGTTTTGACGACCTGCACGCCGTACAGCGGCCAGTATAGCAGCCAGCCTTCTGTCTTCCAAGGGTTTGGAGCAGAAGAAACACTTTAACCCAAAACCATCCCAAACCAAAAGCCTGAATGTCGGCATTGCCAGGCTTTTGGCCTTGGAAAATGTTGCCTTTTCTGTCTGGTGGACACAGATGGGTTCCGCCTCCGTCATGGCCCTCGCTTTGCCCCAATACCAGATGTCAGGAGGCAGCCTTTCTTTGGCCAGGGAAATAGCGTCCCTGCCATGGCCAGCCAGTGTCATCTAAATTTTCAGAGCGTTGTCTGAATTGTTGTCCCGGAAAGTCCATCTCACCACCGACACTGGACTAGGTAAGCACGGCCAGGCCCGATATATCTCTGTGACGTCACTGGGTTGAGATGGGTGGATGTCTCTGGGAGTGACGGTGGAATCCTCAGGCTCGGCGCCACGCTCTTCAAACCGCAGTGGGTGGTGCAGGTCTTTTCCCCCAGGTTCCTCTGGTGGCACACGTGCCCAGAGCACCGGCCGTGTTGAAATTATTGCTGCCTTGGAGACCGTCCCACACACAGGTCAGGAGCTGTGTCGGCTCTATAGCAACGAGAACGAAAGCGCTGGCTGGGTGTCAAGTACCTTGTGCCAGGCAAGGTGGTGTGCCGATAACGGGCGAAATCTGCTGGCCGCATTAAGATCCGTAGGCGGGAGCACATCCCTTGCTGGCTCATGTTCATGACCTTCGTCGTCTAAGCAAATTTTCTAAAGAGGCTACCCGGCGTCTGGACTGCCTGATGAAGAAGGCTTGAGGTCTGAGTTCGCAAATTCCGCCGTTCGCCCTGCTTCGTCCTGCCTGGCCTGCGTCGCTTGTCAGCCGTCAGCTCGGCTCCAACCGTCAACAGTCTCATGTTGACGTGTCAACACGCTGGATTCCACCTTCCACATGGCTCCACGATTGTGGGCAGCGCGCAATGCAATTACGCAGTACGAAGTGACACATGGGACTGACATGCAGCGGTACGGGACCTCGGGGTGTAGAAACCACCGAGAGTGCAGGCAGGTGAAAGAAGCTCTGCTCCATCCTTGCCTGTTTTGAAGAAGCCACCAAAATGGTCAGTGCGGACAATGCCCTCTGTCTGAGATGAGCATTTGTGAGTGATCTTAGTTCGGAACGATTCGTTGGAACTCTGAAACAAACAGGTCCCGCCGCGACGGAGGGGGTTGGGGGGTTGGGGAATTCTGTGTCAGACGCGCCGGTTTGTTTGGTCTGATAGATGGCTGAACTCTGGTGGCATGATTGTGATCTTGAGTCGTTGTTGATTGGTGGTTTGGGGCGTGTGTGTTGAGGGGACCCCGTTGGTGGTGTTTCGAGTATGCAACATGTGCGCGCTCTTTGCAGGAGCGTTCTTGTGGATGTGTTTGTGTGGGCTGTGTGAGGGTGCTGCGGAATATGGTCTGGGCACTGATGGCTCATGGGCACAAGGACGGCCGATGAAGTTCCATGGCGGTTGGTTTGTTTTGGGGGGGGGAGCAACTTATGAGGCCGCGACTTTCATTGTTTTTTATTGCATCATTTCTTTCTTTGTGGCTACTCTTTTGAGTCCTTTTTCGTTCTTAGTGCGACAATGCGCGTTGTGTCGCAAATCCACATAGGCTCATGACAGTTTCACATATGTTCTTCGGTCTTCATTAGGATAAGTGGTTCGGGGTCCAGAGTAGTGCAGGTGGCGCAATTTTTTTTCTGCTCGCACGGAGTTGCATCATCTATCGAGGCAATGTCAGGGCTGTGTGATAGCTGTGTCCGTGAAATTGGCAGCGGAGGAGGAGGGAGGAGGAGGAGGAGGTACTTCCTTAGACCCGATGTTACCGACAGTCCCTGCCTTGAAAGAGGTCGTTGGCGCGATATTGAGGCTGCGGATGGAGGAAGATGAGGAAGATCCAGTTTTGCATTGTGCCACTCGAACCAGAGGGCTTGGGAAATCAAGGCTCCATCGTCTCACATTGGGTGCTTAGGATTGCTCAATTTCCTCTAACATGATCCTCGCATTGTAAGGGCCAGATCAAAAAGATAAGTACCATCAGTTACGTGGACCACCCTCCGGGATCCCACGGGTACAAAACAAAAGATCAGCACTTTCCTTTCCACCCACACAAATAGAGAGTAAAATGCAGAAAATGGAGGACCTTGCTGATAGGTATCAACTGGAAACTCTGTTGCGAATTTTCTGCTTCACTTTCCCCAAATGTCACGGTGGAACTAACATCAGCGATCGTATTGAACAGCAGTAGTTAGTAGTGACCAAGTAGCGTTACGCCTGGGCAGCAGCAAGGCAAGTTGCAGAAGGCCTAATGGGGTTGACCTCTGGCAATCTTTGTTTACCACCTCACCGACCGCATGCAATGCAGGAACACATCTCAACACACAGATGATCTGCTTTATCGATTTGGGGCTGCACGACTATCCTGCGTCTCAACATCAGATGGTTTTTGCATGTTGTTCCGGATCCCATTAGACTTTCATGGTATCCAAAATGGAGAATGGCCGAGCTGGCTCGTAACGCCATAGAGGTATTGTCCTGCCCCAGCAGCCAAGCGTCATTTTCTGGGCGGTCCTTCAGAACAGCTGGACGGAGTCAATTACAGTCAAACGCTATCGGCTTTCCACAGATAATGGGATCGTTGACTTTCATCAACAGTTGATATCTAGGCATGGATCTCTGATGATGTTGTGGCCCCAATTGCCACGAGCGAGTTGTCAGCCGATTAGTTGCCAGTCTACTCTCACATACCTTTTCAAACAGAAATGGTCCTCTTGAAAACTTTTTTTTTTTTAAAATGGATCATTTTCTTACTCTGCATTTTGTCTCTTTTCCCAACAGTTCATTTTGCTGGTTTTGCTGTGAGGAGACTGTAAAAGACAGCAAAGGTTTCATGACAACTCCGTATTCCTTATTACTCACTTTATCTTAAGAAGTTTTCGCATTGTCGCAATGGTTTGTGATCATGTTGCTATGAGATTCAGCAATAAATCATTGGTTCCTTGGAACAGAAATGTGACTTCTAAGTAGGGCTTTCTCATCACAATTTTTAAAGTGGTGAGAATGGGAGATGGGGAGTGTCACTCCCCATAGTTTTTTGGTATTTTTTTTGTTTTTTCTCTTTGGATTTGTATTTGCCCACCCCACAACACCCATAGTATTTATAAATTTTTAGGGAGTCTGGTTGCGGGTGTCTGTGAGATAACTAGCTATAATTATGTCCTTTTGAAGTCACAGAAAATGTATGGGCTTCTAGTGGCATATTCTGTCCCTCTACATATTAATGTGGACTGGAGATAAGTCATTTTTAATTTAAATTTTTGGTGTCCTAGGTTAGCTGTTGAGATCGCTACAAGCTAGATGTAATCGATTTTGGTCTGTTTTTGTGACCCCGATATGTCGGCTTCTAAGTGGCATTTCTCCTCATCACATTTTTTAACTAGGTGGCCTGAGAAGCATTTTATATATTTATGTGGGTATGCTGCTTTGAAATGCGAAGCACACTTACTACATGGTCCTTATTTATAAAAAAAGAATATTTGGGTTGTGTTTTCTTAACAGAAATTGTCCTTGCAACTTGACCAAGTTGCCAAGGGTCATGCTTATTGAAGTTTTTGGGTTTGCTAGTGACATGCGAGCTATACTACAGTGCTCTATTCTAAAAGATGTTGTTTTAATACAGTCATTGTGTTCTTCACAATTGTCAAGAGTTAGGCTTAGGGTGATGTGCTGTCTAGATACAGGGAATAGGATGGACACTGTTAATGGCCACATATTTGCGCAAAGAAAAAAAATATGACTTGGTATTCGGCAAGATCTTTAACATAGCTTCAATCCCTGTATTTGAGTGTCAAACCATTTAAACAATGAGAGAAAGAGAAAAAGAAGACCATCGGTGGACATCTATCATCCTCTTTAACGCAAAATTGTTTTAGAATTAAAGTACTAAATAAAACTGTGCAATGTAACAAAATAGTGGGTTCAAAAAATTACCTCTGAATTGTACAATTTATTTAACCTTTACAAAACAATACATAATAATTAAAAACATATTACAATTATAAATTATCTTACCTATCCACCTAATACCCTCTCCAAACCACCCTCACTAATCTAAACATCTCCCCATAAATCCAATAACACCTTTCAAGTTTATAAACACTTATCTAACCCCTAACAAACCCTATCTACCCAATTCACCCAACCCTCTTCATTTCCCTCTTCAACTTACAATCCATTATTACCTTCTTATATTTAAACAACCTACTCAAATAGTATCCTTTATCAATCATTCGTATCACTATCTCAATACAGAGAGAAGATATAGATGATGTAAATACACACCATCCCTTCATCTATATACGTGTATACCTAATATTAGTAATCTTGTGCTTCGATCTTATTATTAAATATAACATAATACGAAGACAACTTCGTCCCTAACACCAACCAGAGAATTAATTATAACTTAATCTTATGATCAGATTTATATATACTCTCTTTCCTGCTAATTTATGATAATCTAAAATGCCCTACGTCTCATTTTTGTGTAGATACGCTTACGCGTTTTATAATTTACATACACCACCATTAGATATATAACATATATTTATCCTCTGTCTCGCCGCTCTCTGTGTGGTCCTCCCCCCCACCATACTCGCAAAAACTTCACTTAAAACCCACTACCATACTATCCCACCCTCAAAAGCAAGAAATCAATCCACAAATTCCACACTCTCTCCTCTACACCACTCTAATTTTAATATAAATTTTCAAATCTTATTCCCTTACATCCCAAATACACCAATACCCATCTCTACCTCCTAACTCCCAATTATTAAAATTCCCGCCACAAAAACCTTCACACCCTCTCCCCTCCTGACGCTCTTTACATTCTTAAATTTTATATAATAGTATACCCTCTCTCCCCCCCCTCTCACCTCGAGATAATCTACATATCTACACCCACTCTCTCCTATCCCCACCTACTTTGCTATTATTATAGAGAGAGTATGCTACTCATCTATGTCTCCCAATATAGAATAGAGAGTACTGAATTTATCGATTTTGAATTTCCACATAACATACAAACATATGATTTATCCTGCGCTCCCTGTCTCTCTCCCCCCTGCAGTATCGCTCACTCGCCCTGTGTTAAACACTGTGCGCCACGCGCTCCGAGATTGTATGTGTATAGATGATCGCACTCTCACGTGAACATTATTATTACAATACACCAATATTCCCTCCCTACCCCCTCCTTCCACCGCCCCACCCCCCCCCCCCCCCCGGCCGCACTCTTTTTAACACCCAGAGATGAGAGAGACAGACAATTCTCAGAGCACGCGCGCTGTTCACTATGTGTGTTGAATATATATAGAGATAGTGTAAGAGATACATGCACAGAGAAACTCCACCCACACCTCCCGGTGGTCCTGCAGAAGACTCCTATGATATATCGAGGATTATTTATAGCATGTGTAGCATTAGGGGGTGGTCGATTCGAGTAGGTTGCTTTAGATGTGGTGGCTGCCCTCGCGCACGGCGGCGCACATCAGCGACGTATGTCGATAGTTCAATGTCCGTGAGAAACTGTAAGATCTGTGAGACTTGCGCGTACAATTCCAATGTGTATCAAGGTACTTGATAAGAAGCTTTGATTAGTTCGCTCGCGCTGGTTCGCAGATCTCATTGTCATAATAACTCGCATGTAGACAGAGAGGTCTGTGCATTGTTGTAGTGTAGATGTGGTGTCATGGCTTTGTGAGGCTCATGCTGTGGACCCACGGAAGGTATAGTCAAAGGTCCAGTGGAACTAACATATGGTGGTCTGAAAGAACTCCTTTTTCCGGCAATTTTTAAATTGGGGGTCATGCAGGTTTGGGGCTCATGCTGTTGGTGTCCAGGATCAGGTGATAGTCAATGTCCAGTGAAAACTAAAAATGGTGGTTGAATGTGACTTCCTTTTTCCTGGCACTTTTTTAATTTGGGGTGATTCAGGTTTGGGGATCATGCTGTGGCCCAGGATAGGTGATTAGTCATGTCTCAGGAAACTAAAATGGTGGTTGAAAGACTCTTTCTTCCGGCACTTTTTTAAATGTGGGGGTCATGCAGGTTTGGGGGCCATTCTTGTGGCCCAGGACATTATAGTCAATGACCAGTGAAACTAAAAATGGTTGGGTTTTTCTTTGAAGACTCCTTTTTCCGGCAACTTTTTATACATAGCGTAGCGGGCCATGTACAGAAGCACGGTGTGGCGCGCCGCAGTGACTACACAGTAGTGAGGCACTGAGTGAAATAACGTTGACATTCAAGTCTCTGCAAGTGTCCATGTGTGCTCAAATATGGTGGGTTGGAGTTGTTTGTGATATGTATGTTTTTTCCGTCACATTTTAAATGGTGTAGGGGTCATGCAGTTTGGGGCTCATGCTGTGGCCCAGGACAAGGGTATAGTCATTGTCAAGTTCAATAAACTGTGTGGTTGATAGATCTGTGTTATCGCCACCCCCCCCCCCCCCCCCCCCGCCGCACACCACCATGCTTCCCTATTCACCCTCTCCCCGCTCCCCGCGGCCCCGCCCCCCCCCCCCGCCCGCCTATGCCTTCGCGCGCCCCTCGCTCTGGGGGCTAATGCTGCGTTCGCGACAGGGGATATTTTCAATGTCCAGTTCAGTGTAACATGGATGTTCAACATCATACCTTGCACTTCCTAGCACTTTTTAATTTGTGGGTGATTGCAGGTTTAAGGGTCAGGCTGTGGTACAAGACAGGGATAGTAAATGGTCTGTGAACTTTTTTTCTGTGATTTTATAACCTAAGTTGTTGCCTAAGATGTAGCACTTATCCATTTGCTGTCTCGTGTGGATGTTAATTTCAGCTCTCCAGCTTGTTGGGTGTAATAATGGAAAGGTGTTGTGTCTCCTCCCATAGACTTTAATGGTTCATTGTCGCGATAATCGTTGCTCACTATGAAAAACCTTATCGATAGCGGCCGACTATCGACTATCGATCGTTCTCGATAGCCAACGCAATCGCTCAACACTACTAATGAACATGTATAGCGGCGCATTCCTGGTGCACGTCGAATACGCTGTACTTAACATTTACCCGTAGGGCATGAGAGTATTCTTTTTAATGGTTGTTTTTACTGAGATAAAATCAAGATTCATAAAATCAAGGCCTTCTGATTGCTAATAATAATTAATCATAATTATTTATATAGTGCCAATATATCCCGCAGCACTACAGTATGCAATATAGAGGGTATGAGTACAAATGAAAAGCAAACATTACATGGTAAAAAGCTACTTATAGGTCAGAGTGTCGAGAGGTCCTTCTGCTCGCAAAAAACTCTATACGAATCTATTTGGAGTGCAAGTGACGGCGGGTGGAGGTAAGTGTTGGTTATTTACATAGTGGTTTCAGCCAATATTTCCAATAACATATGTGGTTTGTGGTAGAAAAAAAAGAGGGATGACCTGACACTAATACAGTAATCTATATACAAAATAAAGTGCCTAAGGCTATGTCTACACAGCACGATATTCTCGTTGGATTTTTATATTTAGAATCCGCTGAAAATCCGACGGTATGCAGTGCGACATAGGCAGCAATAAAAAATCTGTGCTGTAATCTACACAGCACAGATTTTTTACAATCGGTTTTGAAATCCGCCAGGCTGCCGTCTGATTCCTGTACATTCAATAGATGGGACAGGTAGCGAATACGAAAAACAACTGCAGTTTTTAGCACAAATCTGCAGCAAAAAATGCAATCCAGCCACAATCCAGCAATGTTAAGATGCCGTCAGATTTTGGACGCCATTTTAACATTGCTGTGTACACAGCCTAACAATGGAGCTCTATATTTTAATATTTTTTTTTTTAATGAATGAGAGCCAAGCACTATCTACTGTATTTTATTGTTTCCACAAAAATGTGCTTTCAGTCACAAACACATTGTAGTATTGATAGAAAAACGTCAAGTAACTAGTTGTTACCAGTGATGAGTGAAAAGTAAAATGTTCAAAGTTCGGTATGATCCTCCGAACTTCGAACCCCTTTTTAGCAGGGGGAGAGGTGAGAAGATGTTCAGGTTAATTTTTATACATATACAGGTGAGGAGAAGCTGTAAGTACCATCCATAACAGTACACCAAAACTAAGCGCATTATACACCGGGCACAAAACATTGTAATGCGCCAAAAAATTATACACTGTGTGCCTCCATAACATAATGCGCCTATCGAGGCGCATTACCCCTACATAACATTATGATATGCTATGTGCCACGATTTGCTTAATGCGCCTCAAAAGGTGCATTACATACACTACCAAATATATGTTATGTGTCGCGATTTGTGCATTGCGCCTCAATATGCGCATTACACACACTACCAATGATATGCTATGTGCCGCGATTTGCGCAATGCACCTAAAAAGGCGCAATGCGCTTTTTAGAGCCGCATTTCCTCGCCTCTCTTCCCCTTCCTCCCTCCGCCCCCCCCAGAAGGTATACCAAACGCCAGATTTTTGATAAGATCGTACTTTCAGGCGCACTTTGCACTGATTCAATGCGCCTTAAAACTGCCGCGGTGATGGTAATTTTCAGACATGAAAACTATTAAAATAGCGCATCACACGCAATGTCAAATGCAAACTTTTACTCGAACTAACAGTAAAATGTTCGGTTTGGCTCGAGTTCTAAAAAATCGTGAACTTCGACTCGCACTTAAAGGGAACCTGTCATATAGGTTATGCCCTCCTTGCTGATGACAGCATAAGCTGTGCAGACCGGCTGTTTTACAGCGCTGTGTCCCAGTTATTCTGTAAGATGCTGTGTTATTATAGAGCCCTCAAATCTTATCATGCAGCATGTGTTTAGCTCCACTACCCAAAGGTTGCCCCGCCCTTACTGGTAAAGTTATTCAGGTTTCTACCATATTCAGAATTAATAGGTTTATAGTTGAGGTGGGCGTGGGCTAAGCCTCAGTGGGCGGGTGGCGGGTTTGAAAAAATGGACTCTTTAAATGGAACTTTTCTGGCTGGAAAAACTGCAGAGATTTGAGCACTAAATACTTGAAAGCTACGCTTTCTTACAGAATAAGGGACACTGCCTGGAAAACAGGATTGTCTGGGCAACTAGCTTGGTGCTCCCTCAGCCAGGGGGTGCAAAAAATTGATGTGGACGGCTTCTCTTTAACTTTCTCGAACGGTTTTCGATGTCAACTACTTATGTTGTAGTGAACTGAAGCAGTGATTAAGTACTACGTGCCTTTGGACCAAGAGGAATTATAACTTTTCAGGGCCTGATTATGATGGCTGGAAAAAATCTGATTTGTAGACAGGGCTAATAAATTAGTAAATATAAAGCTCTAATAATAAAATTATTGATAGAGAAGCTCGCAAATGTTCAAACATTTCCTCTTCTCATTTTTCTTTCTGCCCTCTTCCTTCTGAGCATCCATGTTGGTTCAGTGTTGCATGGAAAAAGGAGTAGTGTGGTGGAGAACACTTCTTTAATAACTTCTCACTTTAAAGGGCTGTAGGTTAGTGATGCTTGCAAATGTGGTGGTTATGCTCGCCACAGCCCTGTCTCCTCTCGATGCTCCAGATATTGAATCTTCCCGTAACTACAATTACAGAGCAAACCGCAGAATGTGAACATGCGGATTGTTTAGGGCAACACCCATTCAAAATTTACTTATATTTACACTAGAAGAATTAGTGTAAGTGCTACTGGGAACAAATATACAGACCAGGATCAATAACCAAACAATTCTTGGCTAATAAAGCACTTCTCTCTGGTCTGTGGTTGTTTCTCTCTGACTTTGTGGTTGGCCTCTAATGTCTTTCTCCATTGACTTTTCCCGTAAATATGTCTAATAGATGTCCCAATCAGCTCCAAGAAGGAATGATTGTCTTCGTTTGGTAAGAATTGCTAATTAACTACTACAGTATGTAAAAAATGCAGATGCCTGCTCGTCTCAGCACTGTTTGATGCCGTGTAAGATGTACACTAAGGAACAGAAGAGACAATAGGTGAGACTTATTTCTGAATATTATAGATTGCATGCATTTAAATATGTATAATAGAATTGCAGATGATATTTCGAAAGGATCGAAGGTTTAAAGAAGACTTTCTGTTGGAGTAGCTGACAGGAAAACTTGAAATAATTCATTTTGAAGCAAACACATATAACAATGTAAAAGGAATGAAAGAAATGTAGACCTACCAAAACTCCAGGTTGGTGGACCCTAATCCTCATACAATGACTTACAGTATATAGAACATTCCTATATTACTACACATGAAGCTTTACTTATATGTAGGGAATAACAACCAGCTATTGCTAAATGTTGTCATTGCTTATGGAATATGAAAAACAATGACAGTCTCCTAAATAATTGATAATTATGCCATGTTTTGTTTCGTTAGGAAACATGGTTCCTGTCTGTGATATGAGATTTGTTGAATTCACCTTTATGTTTAACTTTTTTTGGATATCTTCGTTTCATCTCGCTAATGAGCCAAATGCTCGGCAAACAGGATGTTGCATTATTTAATCGTGTGAAATTATATTGTTATTATTATTATGTGTGAAGAACAAAAAAAGCTTGCATCTGTGTTTATATCATTCCTGTCAATTCCAATGGCACAACTGCTTACACAGTAAATATCGTAATTATTCAATACATACTGATGACAACCCACTCACACTTTAATATTTGTATACCGCACATATTGTCGGCCACAAATAAATTGAGGTTGTCTGTTATTTATAAGTGAAGATCTCTATGGTGTAGTTGTGGGATATGCTATGAGCCCACTCATGTGAATGTGTTAAAAATGTTATATTTGTACATATAAATGTGTATATGTATATGTGTATATATTATATATATATATATATATATATATATATTATATATATATATATATATATATATATATATATATATATATATATATATAATCTGTGTGTTTTCAGTTCGCTGGATTGAGAGGGGAGGTTGAGTTAAACCCCTAAAGATTGACAACATCTTTATTTAAGCTAATGTATAATGTGCATTCATCATAAACTTTTCCTTGGCGATATCACAAATATCACTGTGAAAAGAAACATCCATGTGATCTACATGCAAACATGACACAATCATGTTATGTGCTTGTAGTTTGCTGTAAATACTTGGGTTTTGTACTAGGTTGGTGGTGGTTGTTTTATTTTGTGGTTGTAAATGTGGCTTCCTTCATATACTGTACAACACAGGGGCAGGAAAATTCTAGCCTTAACAAGTTTCAAGTGGTGAGCTCCAAAGTCACCTTCAAATAGGGTTGTCTTCTGCTTGATTCTTTGGGCCCACTAGTGTATCAGAACCACCAAAGGATTCCCTAGTGGGCCAATTGAAACTTGGCCTTGAGTACCCCTGTAGTGACATGAAGAATAGGGGAAACTGCATACACATCACCATGCTTGAGAAGGGATAATAGAGTACTACCAAGCTAGGTGTTTCCTACCAGAATGCTGTTGTTGGCCACATACCTGAAGAGAGAATACTGCTCTGCAGAGGGCCTTGTTTCTAGGGGGCCAAAACCCTTCTAGACCTCTAAATATTTCGGTCTTACAGCGAAACATGTTATAATGATTATGAATGTGAGCAGTCTTCACTAATAAATAATAAAGTGAATGGCATTCAAGCTATCAAAAAATAATCAAATAACAGAAAAGCCATGCAGTGCTATACCTGTTAGTGTAGGGCCCACATACAAGAGGTTAATATGAAGTAGGCTTTTACAGCTTGATCCAAATGTGTATTTAGAACCTTATCATCATTTTTGTACATTTTTGCTTAGCAGTAGCGTAAAATGTATAATATGTGAATATGTGGTGTATGTGTTTTTTATGATTTGGCTACTATCCAAATATAATATAAACTGCATACACTGGTATATTGGACCAAACTAAATATGAAGGACAGCCAGGGAAGCTTCTATACCTATGAAAGTATTATTTTGGTGAGGGAGTTTAGTCTATAATAGAGAATGAACAGTGAAATAATAAAAGTGAAGTTTTAATTGGTAGTGAAAGTGGGTTATTTTTTCCCTTTGGTAATAAGTATGAGAAAAAGTATTTTTATCCCAATGTGTATTAAGGATATTTTTTTCTCTTTTTTGTGGTTAGGCCACCATGAATCCTGCAAAGATATCTGCTGCAGAGGGCCATAGCTGTGACAGGACTCCATGAGGGTTGGAGAAGGCATAGCAGGTAAACACACTAACTTCAGGTACAGAGTCATGACTTTAGCACAAGCTTTCCATGTTATTGAAGAGAGCCTGAGTACTGAACAGATGACTGCTGAACAGATGACTGTTTAAGGGCATGCAAGAACAGATAGTTCAAGGGCAAGTAAAGTGGGAACCTCCCCATAACTTGTATTCAGTGCAGAAACTAAGAGACACATCAGGACAGAGTGAACTCTCGCTCAGTGAGAAATGTTATGCTGCAACAGTCATCCATTGCTCAACCATTGAACTTGTTGATACTCAAGAACTGTGTCACCTGGAGGGCAGTATGAATCATAGCTCAGCCCAGTAACTTCTGCCTCTTTGATCACTGAACTATTGTTCAGCACAGAGTTCTTTTTTAAGTAATTATGCTCAGTAGGTTTTTACATTTAGTTTAGACCATAGTGAGCATAATTAATAATAAAAAAAAGAACTGGAAAATTCCTTTAATGAACAATTTACCCCACCCAGACCTTACTATCTTACAGAATTATAATAGTAATATTTGTAATTCAGCTATTGTTTCTAAAGACAGATTCCAAATAGGCCATATAGCTAGAGCCCAATAGGAGGGTAGGCTGGTCCCTAGAATAGTATATGCTTCTAGACACTTTGATATAAAGTCATTTGCATCCATCAGTGACAATATTTGTCATTAATACAATGAATTTGTCAAAGCATCATGGCTTCCATTATAAACGTGTCATGAGTCTAGTGAGAAAATACGGAAGCCTTATTTGCTTTCAATAAAATTATAGTAGCATTCTGCCAGATAGGAACAGGGCTGATCTTATGTTCAATTATACGAACATTTTACTTATTTTACTTAAATAGTAATGACGTTTATAAAAAATAGTTTGACCCATTAAGCCCCGGGCCTCAAAAATCCTTATAGACCAGCAACAGTTTTTAGTTTTTGCCTCCCTGCGTTCCAACAGTCATAACTTTTTTTTATTTTTTCAATGATGCTGTTGTATGAGGACTTATTTTATGTGGGAGAAGCTGTATTTTTTGAGGGCCTGGTTTGCATTTACATATAAATTACTGCAGAATTGTTTCCAATTTTTTTTTTTTACACCATTCACCATTAAATAATTTTACCGGTTATTATGGTCATGTGGATTCCCAATATTGTAGTTTTTTTGTGTGTAATGTATGCACAATAACTTTTTATTAAATATTTATTTTTACTTTATTATTTCTTTTTTTCTACACTTTTCTATGTTTAGACATCACTGCAGAAAGAAGATATGCACCGCCCCCCGTCTATAGTCAGTGGGTGGTCGTTAAGGAGTTAACTGTTATTATCTATCTGGTTTTAAAAGTAACCTGTAACAATAAAACTAGATCAACATTTTGTAACCAAATGCTATTGGACCTCCATTCCAAAAGTGTTGTAACTATAACGATATCTACAGATTGGAAGTAATGGTCGTATCTAGTTGACAATTAAATGGAACAATAATCCATAATAAAATGTAATCCTCTACAATCAGGTTTCCGCTCTGTACACTCCACAGAAACTGCTCTAGTTAAAGTCTCTAACGATCTCCACACTGCTAAATCTCAGGGCAAATACTCGTTGTTGGTTCTTCTGGATCTCTCTGCAGCATTTGACACTGTTGATCACCATCTTCTCCTCAGCATGCTCAGTACCATTGGCATCCAGGACACTGCTCTCGCTTGGTTCTCTTCCTACCTCTCTGACCGCTTCTTCAGTGTCTCATTTGCAGGTTCTACTTCCTCTCCTCTCCCTCTTGCCGTAGGGGTCCCTCAGGGGTCAGTTCTTGGTCCACTCTTCTCAATCTATACAGCCCCCATTGGCCAAACCATCAGTAGATTTGGCTTCCATTACCACCTCTACGCTGATGACACTCAATTATACACCTCTTCCCGAGACCTCACTCCTGCCCTGCTACAAAACACCAGTGACTGTCTGTCCGCTGTCTCTGACATCATGTCCTCTCTCTATCTCCAACTAAACCTCACCAAAACCGAACTTCTTGTTTTCCCCCATCTACTAACCTTCCCCCATCTGCTATTTCTCTCTCAGTGTGTGGCATCACCATAACACCTAGGCAGCAGGCCCGATGTCTTGGGGTTATTCTAGACTCTGATCTGACCTTCACCCCATATATCCAATCCCTTGCCCGCTCAGTCACTTTCATCTCAAGAACATCTCCAGAATCCGTCCTTTTCTCACTGTGGAAACAACTCAAACTCTCATTGTTGCTCTTATTCATTCTCGTCTTGACTACTGTAACTCCTTGCTTATCGGTCTCCTTCTCTGTAAACTCTCCCCTCTCCAATCTATCCTGAATGCAGCAGCCAGGCTTGTCTTTCTCTAAAGCCGCTATACTGATGCCTCTACCCTGTGTCAGTCACTGCACTGGTTGCCCATCCAGTACAGAATACAGCATAAACTAATCACTCTCACTCATAAAGCTCTCCACAGTGCTGCACCCCCATACATCTCCTCCCTCATCTCTGTCTACCACCCTGCCCGCTCTCTCCGCTCAGCTACGGACATCAAACTACAGACTACAATCATCCGAACCTCCCATGCCCGTCTTCAAGATTTTGCACGTGCTGCACCATTCTCTGGAACATCCTACCACGTACCATCAGGCACAACCCCAGCCTTCGCAGTTTTAAGAGTGTCCTGAAAACACATCTTCTCAGGCAGGCCTACCAAAACCACTAATTGTTAACCCCCACCTTCTATCACACACATCTGTCACTCCCTACACTAGGGCACTCACAGGCACTTATCTGTATATAGATGTACAGTCATGGTGGCGGTTCACCAAATTTTTATGTAAACCTCCCCATATTTATAAAGCATGGTGGGCCATTGTAAATTCAGCACTTCTCCCCCTTTGTCTCCCCAGGCACCCTCTTAGATTGTAAGCTCTTTCGAGCAGGGCCCTCAACTGTCTCACCTGTAAGTAGCTTTCACTGTGTAATGTCTGTCTTTAGTCTGTAATTATACCCTCTACATTGTAAAGTGCTGCGGAATATGTTGGCGCTATATAAATAAAGATTATTATTATTATTAAAACATTTAATTAAAAAATAATCTGATACATCTTTCTCTTAGGTAGTATCCTTATGTTTTAAATGATACCCTATATATTTAATGCTCATGTGTATATGTATAACAGAGATAGTCATTGTGGTTGAAGTTTAACCCTTTCTTTACTATGTAAAGTGTGAACCTGCATAATGCTTGCTCATACCATAGAGATCCCAATATTACATCACCTTTTTAGATAAAGGGGAATGGGTGTGAGGGTGAGGGCTAGGCCTTTCCATTTAGATTTTTATGTGACTTGTTTTCCTTCATAGGCATCTGTGATCGAGGTATGCAATTAATTTTGAAATTTATAATAACTGAAAGGTTGAAAGAAATGTAGCAGGTATATCCTTTTCATCTGTCCAAAATCCAGGAAATCTGGTCACAGATGCAAAGAAATTTTTGCCTCCCTCTGTTTTTCAGAAAGGAAAGACCCAAGCTCTAGGGGGTTTAGAGGTAGCAAACGTATTCAGGCCTGGCGTCTGAATGGGCCCGCAGGCTCCTCTGCCACATAGGAATACACCCGTAATTGGCATTTCGTGGATTTGAGCAGGGCTGCCATAAATAATTTCAGTAGCCAATACAGAGGAAGTAACTGGACCCTCCATCCATTATTAGTTCCTATCTTACACCATATTTGCAGATCCTTTTTCATTAAATTTGATTAGGTCCCCTAACAGGAGTCCTACCAATACCGCCCTAATGGCGAATTTGGGTCCCTGTTAAAGATAATTGCACTGCCTTTAGTCTTTACTTTACCAGTTGCCAGCATACATAATGACATATTTCCTTAGAAATGTAGAGCTACAGGTAGTCCAATATTAGTCCAACATGTCAAAATATTGCTTGTCATTAGTAAATTAGGAATAAGAAAAAAATAGCAATGAAATTAATAATTATTACTAATATTACTTTATTGCCGAAATTGTGATAAAGTGCGACAATACTGCATCTGCCTTTCCATCACATGACTTAATAAAAGATGAGCCATTTAGTGTCTGGAACAAAGAGATTGTCTGCTAACATGGTAAACATGAGTATTAATATGCCTTTAATTTGCACCTCGTAAAGCAGAGTAGGTGAACATGTCCTAGGTGGATGTGGGTACATTATGCTTTTTATAAGGAAAGTAAGTTTCAAGCTGTGACTACAATTAGTGCACTTGTCAGATCTTCTTTTAAAACAAATACATATTAACAGGGAATCTAGGATTGTGCCCTCCTCTGGTGTGAAAATGAGACAATCAAAATCAAAATCTATTGTAATTACCTCAGTGATATTATAATTAGGAACAATTAAGTTATGCCATGCTGCTTTCTCCCTCTTGGCTACAATTAACAAAGTATATATCTTTCTGCCACACATTACAGCAGATAAGGCAGATTGAAATCATAGTTTTGTTATAGTGTTTTCTTGCTAGCAATCACTTTTTCTAAGGTTTTTTGTTTCAGTAAAGCATTTTTTAACTTGTTTGTGCTCGGTGGCCAGTCATGATGTTTGCTAATCGAGGCTAAAATGTCGGTCTACAATCTAAGTATATACTAAATATTTAATGAAGATTAAATTAAAAAGAGTTTTTAA